>RCUC01124474.1:0-36443 GCA_003697995.1 Taxidea taxus jeffersonii | reverse complement strand
TTTTTTTTTTTTTTTTTTTTGATTACTGTTTTGCTGAAACCAGACATTTCTTCTTCAGCCAGCAGGTCAAATGAAACCTCAGCACACCTGCAAAGTAATGTGCATGGTATAATAAGAAACATGGCATGCTGCCCTCTGGAATGTCCAGTATAGTTGGGAGATAGAACATATGCATGAAAAAAAAAAATAACTAAGCATGGCATAACCAGTAGAAGGCACTGGAGTTGGGCAAAGGGCCCTGACATTAGGAGAGGTAGAATAGTCTATTTAGTCCCTAGGGATAAATGTCAGGATCTAGAGTCACCCTTAACAGCTTTGTGCCTCAATTTTTTCATCTTTACCATAGAGACAATGCTAACAGTGGTAATACCTCTGTTACTTTATAAGGGTAAGATTTAATTAATGCATGTAAAATGTATGCCATCCAGTATAAGAGCTTAATAAATAATAAGGTCCTTATTATCACTGTGCCCTTCCTTTTTAATGTTTTCTACCATGCCATACTTTCTTTTAATCTGGTTAACTCTTACTCACCCCTCAAAACCCTGCTCAAATAACACCTCCCTCAGGAAGCTGGCCCTGATTCCTCATTTTGGTTTTGGAGTGCATTACTATCAGCATTGATCTCTCAGTCTTTGGTCTCCTCCACTAGATTCTATGCTCCCTGAGGATAGAGAGCAGGATTTATTTGACTGAGTCCTGTTGGCTTAACAGCACACTCAACATATCTTAGGTACCAAACAAATAGTTCTTCATTAGGTAAAATTAATTTCTTTTCTTTTTAAGATTCTATTCATTTATTTGAGAGAGAGTGAGGGAGAAGAGAGAGAGAGAAAGAGAGCGCGTGTGTGCAAGCGAGCCCCCGCACAAGCAGTGGGGAGGGGCAGAAGGAGAGGTGAAGCAGACTTCCTATTGAGCAGGCAGCCTGACTCAGGGCTGGATCCCAGGACCCTGGGATCATGACCTGAGCCAAAGGCAGATGACACTTAACCAGCTGAGCCACACAGGCACCCCAGAATGAATTTCTTAAATAAGGAAGGCAGGACATTATACTCAAGGTCCAGGTAAAATCCTAAAGGACAGCAATGGGAGGGGCACAAAGTCTCATGAATGAAAAACTATTGGTTTACATGCATCCTCAAAGAAGTTATAATCCCCTCCTCCTGCTGATCCATATTCTTCTGTTGGAAATTTACTTACAGGATGCAATTTTAGTTTGGGTATTGATGTCTAGATGGTAACTCCACCACACTAATTTAAAGGAGCCTGACAGAATTTCTATTTAATAAGGTTATTATTGTCATTAAGTGTAATAATAAATATTTGGAAGTAGAGTCACCCACTAGTAGTGTACCCAATATAAGCTCATAGCACTTTTGTTAATCCAGCACTTCTTTCCTGTCTCATGCTCTGGAATATGAGCCCCATGACTGAAGGGACTGTCTCTTTCACCATGATAACCAGAACACCTGGAAGAATAAGTTCCAAGTAATCGCTCAATAAATATTGGTAGATTGAATGAATGATTGAATTACTGAGTAAGAGGGTATGAACCTTTCTTCTCAAGGAAATAGTTTATTTACACTTCCCCACATGCCTTTTGCACTCATGTGTTTCTCCCTTTGACCCACGTTCTACAGCTGGTTAACCAACTTTACACAGATACCTTCCTGCTAATATTGTCCTCTCAGATTTCATTTTAGATGGCCCCATCTTTCTTTTATTTTATTTTATTTTTTTTAAGATTTTATTTATTTATTTGATAGACAGAAATCACAAGTAGGCAGGGAGGCAGAGAGAGAGGAGGAAGCAGGCTGTCCGCAGAGCAGAGAGCCCGATGCGGGGCTCGATCCCACGACCCTGGGATCATGACCTGAGCCGAAGGCAGCGGCTTTAACCCACTGAGCCACCCAGGTGCCCCCCATCTTTCTTTTAGAGCCTTATTAGTCCCCCAATATAAATTATTGTCTCTGCAACTCAAGTCCTACAATAACTGTCACCTTTATTAGAGAAAATCTTTCATGCTGCTTGACTTTTTCTGACCCTGATCCAGATCTTAAGTAACCCATCTCGGTTCCTTGATTCATGTCAACTCATTCTTGATCACATGTATGTCATGAGTTTTTACTATGTTGCTTCACAGACAATTTTTAAGTTATAAAAGTAAGGACTTCAACCTATCAACATATCTCAACAATAGGTTATATGTAGATATAATGTCTTATATAATATATTGTTAGGCATTCAGATTCAGTTATTTTCCAAATATTTTCATTTGTGGGTATTTAAATAAACATGTACTCTTGCTCTATTTCCTAATTTTAATTTTAAGAAGAAGTATAACTTTCAGGGGAACATGGGTGGCTCAGTTGGTTAAGTGACTGACTCTTGGTTTCAGCTCAGGTCCTGGTCTCATGGGGTGTGGGATCAAGTCCCCTGCTGGGATCCCCACTCAGTGGGAGTCTGCTTGAAGATTCTCTCACTCTGCCCTTCCACCACTTGCACACGTATACACATGCACCCTTTCTCTCACATAAAGAGATAAAGCTTTGAAAAAAAAGAAGAAGTATTACTTTTTTTCCCTTATGGTTCGCAACATAGTAATTCGACAATTGTATACATTACACAATGTTCACCACAGGAAGTGTAGTTACCATTTGTCACCAGAAAAGGTATTACTTTGTGTGGATTTAAAAATGATTTTTTAATTTGGTATATTTATTTTTAGATTATTTATTATGTATTATACTGTATATTATTATATTTGTTATATTTAAAAGTGGTTCTATAATTTGGGCTGGTTCTGGTGTCTCAATGACATAACCTCCCTGATTCCCAGTTTTCAAGGTTATAAGGTGGAGTTTCCTGTCAGTGCACATCACATATGTTACAAAATTCATTATTCTTTCATAGTATTTAACAATTATATTAAGAACATTGTGTATTATATTAATATTATTTGATTCCTATTACTTAGGGTATGAATGAATTTTTTAAAATATTTTATTTATTTATTTGGGAGACAGAGAGAGAGAGCACAAACAGGGAAAGAGGTGGAAGGAGAGGGAGAAGCAGACTCCCTGCTGAGCAGGGAGCCCTTTGCTGGGTTCAGTGCCAGGACCCTGGGATCATGACCTGAGCCGGTGGCAAACGCCTAACCGACTGAGCCACCCAGATGCCCCTAGGGTATGAATTTTTTAAAGCTGTTGTAAGTATTGTCAAATAATTTTTCAAAGTTTTCTGTCACATTACAGGGTCTCCAGAAATGGACAGATATACCAGTTCCATTCATATTTTCACCGGTACTACACACTATAATTTTAAATATAATTTAACAGAGGAAATGAACTTCATTATTGCTTTCGTTTGAGATCTTTCACTAGAAATGGAGTTGAACAATTTTCAGTTTACTCAGACACTTTTATTTTCCCTTACTCTTCACATACTGAGTCCAGACGGTAGTGGAAAAAAATATTTTAGCAACTTTTATGCATTAAGAATCATCACCACAGATTTCAATAAACTAAATGCCTAAAACAATCTTTTCAATAATACCAGTTCTCAAAAATAATAATAATAATAATAATACCAGTTCTCATCAAGCAGTAAGTATTCACATAGCTTAAATCTCACTTCAATGAAAAGGATAGTCAAGGATTAAGAGAGAAGTCATAAAAATCAGGTCGTGTACCTAGGTCTCCTTAACAGTCAGCTTTTGTTAATTACAAACCGGGGGCGGAGACGGGAGAGACAGTTTCTATTCTATACCAAATCAAGAGAAAGGGAGGCCACTTATCTGGTGAGCACAAAGCAAATCAGACTCTGCTCCTTTCCCTATTCCACCTTTGTTTGCTTATTTAACCAGGCAAAAGTACTTAACTACACAAAACAGCTTCTACTGTATTGACATAAAACTCATTTCACATGACCCACAAATAATCGCTGGCAGCCTTCAAAAGGGTACCTGCTCACAGCTCCATCATTTCCTTAAAATGAACTGTGGCAACAGCCCTACATTCAGTATGTACAATTTTTAAAATTTTAGAACCAAATGGCCCTTTATTTGTCAAGCAGTTTCCATGAAATAATTTTAAAAAGAATCATTTATAAAATGTCACTTTCGGGGCACCTAGGTGGCTCAGTGGGCTAAAGCCTCTGCCTTCGGCTCAGGTCATGATCCCAAGTTCCTAGGATGGAGCCCTGCATCGGGCTCTCTGCTCAGCAGGGAGCCTGCTTCCCTTCCTCTCTCTCTCTGCCTGCCTCTCTGTCTACTTGTGATGGCTGTCTGTCAAAAAAAAAAAAAAGTCACTTTCAGTGTTAGACAAGAACTCAATTTGATGACCAAGTCTGAGGACTTTCCGGGACACTGGCTCTCAGTTGTGGCTGTGCATTGGAGTTTTCCAGAGCTTTAATGGACACTAGTGTGGCCCCCTTGCCCAAGGTTCTGATGTCATCTGCTTGGGCTGAAGCCCAGGCAGGGGGATTTTTTTAAAGAGCCTTAACCAAGAGCTTCAGCCTCGCTGCTTTAGGGGAAAGTAAGGGATAGAGTTTCTTTGTTACCTGCTGTAGGGACTTCTGTTTGTAAAATGTAATGACACATGTGCATTTATTTCTCAAAAGAAGAGATTCCTGAGGATTTGTTTTTTGTCTGTTTACTTGCTTGTTTGAAGCCATACATATTTTGCCATAGTATTTTGAACTACATATTTAAATACTATGTATATAGTATTTAAACTGTAGAATAAACATGATGCAAGTTAATCAGATCTTTTAAAAAAGTAGTTCTTTGGTTTTAAGACTTTACATGAACGCTGTTGAAGGAACAAGTGCCAAATGGAAACAGGACACCAATGGCTTTGCCATTGATGCTTTGATGCATAGTCACTGTTTTAGCATATTTCCTGGCATCCTTTATTCCTACTCCTCTACTCTCCAGTGCCATCCAGACCACCTCCTTTATGCATCTCTTTGTTCTCCCTGCCTGGCAGTGGTGCCTGATACCATCCAAGATGTGGTTGTTGACTGACTGCATTTTCCCATTGTTCTGCTAACTAGATAGGCCGTTATTAGTAGCAGTGCCACAGTGACCTCTCTTGATGAAACCAGAAAGTGCAGAAAGGCATTTCAGAAAGGAGTTCTCATGACAACAGTCAAGTTGAGGTTGAAATGGGAGCCAGTCTCAGCCTTGGACAAAACTGAGGAGGAGATAATATCCAAGGAGGTTAGGGCAAATGGGAAGCAGAACAACACGGCTGGTCTGTTTCTGTAAGTAGACTGCCCCACACTTTTAACTTACCCGGATCTTTTTCTCTGTATATCCATATCCCAGAGGCACAAGCTTAAATGTACTCTTTTTAAATGATTTTACTGGGTTTTCAGCATTCAAAGATTTAAATGTTTTGTTCTATGGATTGATTTTTCATGAGTCACCAAGGCATTCTAATCAAGGCAATTTAAAAACCCCATATTGCATTTTGGAAGATAAAGTCGCAGTGCTTTAGAGTAGTTTTTTTTTTTTTTTTAACTGTTCTTACTTTTAGTTTGTATTTGTTGTTATTGTTTATGTACTGATACACACTTGGTGTAAACTCAGAGGGAGGAAGAAATGAAAGAGACAGCTTTTGATGCTATGGTCAAGGAGATAACTACTTAAGAAATTAAAGGCAAGAAAATTCGATCTTAGGGGCTTCTGGGTGGTGCAGTTGGTTGAGCATTAGACCCTTCATTTCAGCTTAAGTCATGATCAGGGTCATGAGATCCAGCCCTGAGTTGGACTCTGTGCTTAGCATGGAGTCTGCTCAAGATTCTCTCTCCTCCACCCCTGCCCTTCCCTCTCTCTCTCATTCTCTCAATAAATAAATAAATAAATCTTAAAAAATAAAAAAGAAAAGAAGAAAACTTGATCCTATGAAGCAAGTACAAATAGGAATATTGCCACCAAATCATAAACACTAAGGTAGGCTATGGGGGGTCAGCCAGCTAAGAGTTGACGTGAAGGCTCTGGCTCTAAACTCAGGGTTCAGTTTCAACCTTTGCACTGACTGAATCAATTAACTTTCTGCCTAATTAACTCAGCTCTCAGATGAGGCTACCCATAAAGCATCCCATATGGACAGTGGCCCTATTTCCCCTTCTAACAACAAGGTATAAAATTGCTTATCTGCATACTGATAACTTAGAGGTTAAAGAAAAAAACAGGAGGTAGGGTGTTTACTTGAATAGAAATAGGATATTAACACAAATGTGCTTTGAACAAAATGATAATTTTAGAGCTGGTAATAAAGGAAAGAGTATACATCAGCCAGGTGAAGAATTAAAACATTTTCTTCCCTGAATGAAGGATGAAAACACCCTGGGTCCTCACTCCATTGACATTTTGGCGGCTTCGATCATGGGCCCACCTTCACAGTGGGCCTACATTGTAGACCCCTTAATAGTAATAGATAAGCCTTTTGCCATAAAACCACTTTAGATGGAATCCAAAACAAAGAACTCCATGTCAAGTTACCAAACTATTTTTATAAGACTGCAGGTTTACTCTATTTATTTTTCTTCACACACCCTGTCCCCAAGACTTTTAAAGAGTGCTAAAAATGATACAAAACCCAAGAAGATAACAATAATAAAGCAGAAGCAACAGAATAAAGGAAACTAAAGATAGAGCCAGAAAACGGAGCCAGAAAAGAGGCTAAAAATATGCATAAACACAGTATCGATGTGCTCTCTCTTCCACGCTATGGGTCACAAAATGTGGCTTTAACCTGCTAGCGGCCACAGTGAATAGAGTGGCCTGGTCAGGTACTCCCGAACAGACTCTCTAAGATAAAAACAAATGAATTTCACAAAAGACAACCAAGTCTTCCCGGTGTTGTGACCAGAAAAACAAAACCAAACCAAAAAACCCCACAAAAAACAGGAACAACAAAACCCACTTTGCTTGGTCCCTTTGTGAAAAAGAAACTATGTGATAGAATAAGCAATGTCCTCAATGATATCTTTTCCCCCCATTTTATTTTATTTTATTTCTTTTCAGTGTTCCAAAATTCATTGTTTATGAACCACACCTAGTGCTCCATGCAGTATGTGCCCTCCATAATACCCACTACCAGGATCACCAAACCCACCCATTCCCTACCCCCTCCAAAACCCTCAGTTTGTAATCAATAATATCCTAATACAAAGTTTCATAGGACTTTTCCTGAAAATACTCCTCTGGATGGGGTGCCCAATTTCATTTGAATTTCAGATAAACAAGCCAGACATACTTTCGCTAAACAATTACTCATTGTTTGTCTGTGATTCAAGTTTAACTCAGCTCCCTGTATATTTATTTGCAAAATCTGGCAGCTCAGGGTGAAGGCCTCTGATAGAAATGCAAATCCCTACATCTGTGCATGTTGATAATACCAGTCAAAATTAGGACCCTGTTGAGCTACCAGCCAAGGGCAGATCTGTGCGATATAGCTTAGAACTCTTGAGTATCTAGGGGACAAATATTCACCCCAGCTTAAGAATTGAAACATTAGATGGGAAAGCAGTTTTCCAGATTATTAAGAACTAGAAGAGGTTTTACTTAAAAATGCCTCTAAGTCTACTGTATTGACAGGGGATTGTTTCTCCCCTATAGGGTATCAGAATATCACTGATAGTCTCTCCTGTGGAATATCAGTGAGTTTGCTTGTTTATTTTTTTCTGGATTAGGTGCCATATAAAATGATTGGACACTGACATAGATTAATTATCTTAAAATAGAGCTTCCAATCCATCCTGTAGAATGTGAGAACCTAGTAAAATATTCTAAATGCATTTTGAGGTATTAATTAGTGACAAAAAGGCACTTGCCAAAAAAAAAAAAAAAAGAAAAAAGATTTCTTTTCA
Organism: Taxidea taxus jeffersonii; assembly: GCA_003697995.1. Lineage (NCBI taxonomy): Eukaryota > Metazoa > Chordata > Mammalia > Carnivora > Mustelidae > Taxidea > Taxidea taxus. The sequence continues at coordinate 28,565 of RCUC01124474.1, read as the reverse complement.
GTCTTAGAAAGTCAATTGTGAGTTCAAAGAGATTACATAGTCTGAAATTTGATAGAAATTGCCAAATTGCTCCCTAAATAAATTATAAAAGTTTACATGCCAACCCACGGGATAGGGAGACTGCTTTCCAGCACTCTTAGTAATAAGATGCTTTGGATGCTTTCATTTTTTTTCTTTTTTTTTTTTAAGATTTTATTTATTTATTTGAGAGAGAGAGACAGAGTGAGACAGCATGAGAGGGGAGGTCGGAGGGAGAAGCAGACTCCCCATGGAGCTGGGAGCCTGATGGGGGACTCGATCCCAGGACTCCGGGATCATGACCTGAGCCGAAGGCAATTGCTTAACCAACTAAGCCACCCAGGCGCCCCTGGATGCTTTCATTTTTGCCAGTCTTATATGTAAAAGAAACGGTTTCTCCATGTTGCCTCAACTTGAAACTCTTCAACTATGAACGAAATTGCAGTTGACATTTGTTAGTTTGGGACTGCCAGCCCCCACTGTCAGTCCTTTTCACCATTCCCAGGCACCCAAGGATTACCCTTTGGAGAACTGTACCTTCCTGTGTCTTTGGGGTAGGGAGTAGGGTCCACATCTCCCTATGAAAACTGTGGGGTCAAAGCAGGGGGTCCCATGCAGGAGGTCCCATGACAGTCCTTTGGACATTTGGACTTTCTGGGGGAGCGCTGATTAGGAGAATGACCCAAGAGTGAGGGCACTGGGTGAAGCCCCAGCCGTCGTGGTGGGGACTGCTGTGTGAGTGTTCTGTGCCTGTGCTGTGACTTCGACTACAGTTCTGAACCACACAGCACTCCAGAGCTCTGTGGCCATGGTCTGGTTTGGAACATAAGCTTTTACTGCCCTGAGCCCCAGCTCTCTCTCCAATGCATCCATTTCCTCTTTGAGAAAAAAATCAATGTATTCCTTCTGCTTGCTGTCAGGGACATTGGTACTATTGCATAGAGAGAGGTTCCATCTAATTTTCCTGTAGTGAATCTGTTAAATAGTGAGCCTTTCCAGTGCATGAACATGATCTGATCACAGTTTACATATAGTTTCCTCAGGAATTCATCTATGGTATTACGCAAAGTGTTAAATCTAAATTACAAAAAAAAAAAAAAAATGATTAGCATGAACCCATCTAGAGGGCAGTATTATGAGCTCTCATTAGGGACTGGTTCACTTTTAAACAAAATGATTACACCATGGTGTAAAGTGGTGTTCAGCTTTGGCACATGGAGCATAGTGAGGAGAATTGAAGTTAGTTGATTTCCGATTAGTAAAAATAAGGTAATGAGGTAATAAGTAAAAGTAAGATTAGTAAAAATAAGGACTTAGCCTTAAATATCAGTACTTTCATCACAGCTTACTAGCTAGTGTGGAGAATCAGAATACGCCACCCCCTAATATACAGCTTTAGTATAAGGAGATTCAAGACATGCAGAAAGAAACCTTCTCAGAGCTTCTCCTACCTGACTCAAAGCAGAAGCTTCTGGAAAGGAAAACTGCCCCAAATGCCCTCTCCTGGGGAAGCTCTATGGCCACGCAGAAGATGGAAAGCTGGCACCAAAAAGCTGGCACAAAAAAACTTTGTTAAGAAGGCCCTCTTTTTCCATTAGTTTCTCCCATGTAGATGGCTTCCCACAATTTGCAGCCCCCAGAAGCCTGAAAACTCTTCTCCCTTTGTCTTGTCACTTCCCTACAAATTTTGTCATTCTTTGTTCAAATGCCATGTAAGTCTAAGTTTGAACCATCCCTTTGAGTTACCCATCACTGAGTTCCTCCCATATGCACATATGCTGTTCATGTCAATAAATTACGTTTTTATCTCATTCATCTGTATTGTGTCAGATTATTATAGGACCACCTGTAGCATCCATTCACTCACAAATACCACATGTTCCCCGTAGAAAGTACTGTTTCTACTTGTTATTAAATCGTGTGTACGGAGAGCACCCTCCCCATCAAATGGTTGCAAGATACTGCAACTGCCCCCTTGAAGTGTAGCCTTAAGTTCTGATCATTTCTCTTTCTTTCTCTGAGTATGTGTGTCTCTTTCTTTTTCATCTGTGTATATAGTCTCTCCATCCCCTTTGGCCAGAACAATCTTTCATGGATGTAGCTATACAATTTACACACAATGCATAGATTTTAAGTATTCATTCTGAAGAGTTTTGTTAATCATATACACCTACCTATTTAACCACCATCTGTGGAAATAGTAAACATTTCCCAAATCCCATAAAATCCTCTCAAGGTTCTTTCTAGTCAGTTCTGCACTATTTCCCCTAAGAGAGAGAGAAAAATAAAACAAAACAAAACACTGGTTTCTAACAATTATACTTGTTTTACCTATATGACAATTCATATAAATTGAATCATAAAATGTGTGCTTTATTTTAAAAAATGTTTAAATATTTTATTTATTTATTTGACACACACAGAGAGAGATCACAAGTAGGCAGAGAGGCAGGCAGAGAGAGAGAGGAGGAAGCAAGCTCCCTGCTGAGCAGAAAGCCCAATGCAAGGCTCAATCCCAGGACCCTAAGATCATGACCTGAGCCAAAGGCAGAGGCTTTAACCCATTGGTCCACCCAAGCACCCCATTTGTACTTTTTCTTATGAGTTCTCTATGTAATTTGCAAATTTGCGTTCATCTTTGTGCAGGGGCCCTGCTACTCTGCTCTGTATCATTCCAGTTTTAGTATATGTGCTGCTGAGGTGAGCACAGTTCTTTATATATTCTGGATTCAACTCTTTAATAAGATATATGTACTATAAACATTTTTTCTCAAGCTATTATTTTTTAATGAACAGTGACAAGTACATATCATAACCATTCTCTGGAATAGATATACCCAAACATTCAAGTAAAAAATATACCAGGCAATTATTGCCATCATAAAAATTTGGTATAAAAAACTATCCTAAAACACAGTGACTTAAAACAATAGGCATTTATATAGCAACCAAGGGAAGAGGTCAGTTGGGGTCAGCTGATCTAGGCTGGGTTCAGCTGAAGCATCTTGACTGGGGTCGTTCTGTTCCATGAATCTCGTGTTCTCTTCCTGGAATCAGTGCGTGGGCACAGCCATATTCTTCTCATGGCAATGGCTGAGGCACAAAAGGACTAGCAGAAACATGCCAGGCCTTTTGAGTCTTAGACTCCTCAGACCAACACTGTGTTACTTTCACATCTACCTGTGGACCAAAGCCTCTATCATGGATTAAAACAGAGCTGAAGTGAGAAATGTGCCCTACCCACCGTCAGTAACCTTGGCAAAATTACTTGACAAATGGCATAGATACAGGGAGGAGTGAAGAATGGGAATTACTGAAATCTGTTGCAAACATGTAAAAGTTGTAAGTTTATAAATCCATTTTTAAGGAATTTATGATAGAAAATAGACATTAGGAATAATTCACAGAATATGTTGCCCTCATTCACTATCTTGCTGAATGTTTGACTTCCCTCCATCAATCCAATTCATTCCATTTCAGATTCAACTAGTCCTAAAACCGCTCATTTATGAGTTCATGAATTTACTTAATAATTATTTAGAATTTTTCATCTATGCGAGGTACTGTGTGCTAGGTTCTAGAAGCACAACAGTGAACAAGACAGGCAGAAATTATGAAGTTCAGAACAATCGAGTAGGAAAGTTCATTCAGTAGGATGCTATGTGAGTCCATCGGAAGGGCAGTGTACCCCGGATCCTAGTGTGAAGGAAGGTTTTACAGAGAAAATGACGCCTAAGCTAAAGCCTAACTGACACATAACGAGTTAAAAAGGCAACGGTGGAGAAGAGATGCATGTAGTAGCCTGTGCAAAAGAATGCTTAGAGACAGTCCAGAGTTTGAGTGGAGAGGTGACTATGGGCACAGAAGGAAGGTGGATCAAAGATGTGGAGAAACAGGAGGCAGGGAAGCTACTGGATGGGTGGATTCCAGTGACATCTTTGGAGTCCTGGTGAGAGGGCTTGGAGTTTGATTTTATGTAGGATGAATGGAGAGTGAGAAATCAAGTATAATGCCCAAATTTCTTGACTAATCAAATAGATTTTACATTTAATGAAATAAGACTTAGAGGACAGGATCACATTGGGTTGATGGGAGGAACAAATAAATTTTATTCTAAAGTATTGAGTTACTGTGTTAAAAGGTAAACTGAGCCATATTACATATTTTTTAATTAAATTTATTTTTTTTATTTAAACATATAATGTAACCCCACCACCCTCTCCCAACCCCCCTCTCCCCATCCCCCTCAGTTTGTTTTATGACATTAAGAGTCTCTTTTGGTTTGTCTCCCTCCCGATCCCATCTTGTTTCATTTATTCTTTTCCTACCCCCTTAACTCCCACCCCCGTTGCATCTCCACTTCCTCATATCAGGGAGATCATGTGATAGTTGTCTTTCTCCAGTTGACTTATTTCGCTAAGCATAATACCCTCTAACTCCATGCAAAAGGCAAGGGAAGCAAGGGAAAAAATGAACTATTGGGACTTCATCAAGATCAAAAGCTTTTGCACAGCAAAGGAAACAGTCAATAAAACCAAAAGACAACTGACAGAATGGGAGAAGATATTTGCAAATGACATATCAGATAAAGGGCTAGTATCCAAAATCTATAAAGAGCTTAGCAAACTCAACACCCAAAGAACAAATAATCCAATCAAGAAATGGGCAGAGGACATATTACATATTTTAAGAGTTTTTTTTGAGGAAAAATGAATTCAAATCAGGCAGCATCCCATCTAGAATCCATAAAGAAGTTCCAAGGAACCCTATAAAATGGAGGACTTAATGGGCAGAAAGGAGTTGGAATGAAGAAGATGGAGAAGAGGCACATTAACATGTGCAAGGTTATGGCAAGGTTACTTTCCTTTGGGGGATGACAGGGATTTCTCTGGAAGATTATCTAATTAGTGCTGGTGAGATGATTCCTGGTCAACTGATTTAAGATGCCATTTCTGGGAGAGCTGGAACTCTAATTAAATTAAGCCTTGGTTTGGTGACATGGGGCTTAGCATAAGTGACTCTATTGGGTGCCCTATTGCCTTATTTTTAACACTTGTGAGATACCTAGGAGGTACTGTCTTCCAGTTAGCAGTAAGTATGAACCTGAAGTTTAATAGAGAATTTAGGACTGGTTGTAGATTTACAGGTCACAAGTATTGTCGGGATTGAACGCCAGGGAGAGGGTGAAAATTCTCGTGGAGAACACACAAAATAGGAGGACAGAATGGGGAAGAGTATCAGTCAACAGGTCAACAAGGAAAGGATGGACAGGTGAGATGGCCAGGGAGGCAAAGCAACTCATTATTTTGTATTTTTTAAAAATTGCTTAGAATTGTTTGAGAAATTCAGAATTTATTTTTTTATTATTTTTTAAAGATTTTATTTATTTATTTGACAGTGAGAGAGATCACAAGTAGGCAGAGAAGCAGGCAGAGAGAGGGGGGAAGCAGGCTCCCTGCTGAGCAGAGAGCCCAATGCGGGGCTCCATCCCAGGACCCTGAGATCATGACCCGAGCCGAAGGCAGAGGCTTAACCCACTGAGCCCCCCAGGTGCCCCAGAATTTATTTATTTTGATCAGCTTCTCAGAAATAATAAACTCTTCAGTCAATAGTAAAGAAATAAAAACAGGCTTTCTGAAACAAGGTACATTCCATTGCTCAATCTCTTGTTGATGTTCTTATGTTTGTTTTCAGGTGACTTCAATGGACAAGGTGAATTTATTTGCTTACTTTATTCTCTATGCCCAATACCTTAGGTGCATATCCTGTATGTATGGTAATTTACCATGATACTTTAAACATTTTGGAAAAAAAATCTGTATGAATCAGCATTTTATATATTAAGGCAGAAGATACACCTTTAAATAGGTGTCATTTCAACCACAGTCTTTTGAATCAAGATACAACCATGCCTGATGAAGCATGTGGGAATCTCCCACTTCCCAGAGTGTAACACATCTCAGGACAGAAGCATACTAAGATGTTGGTGGAAAACATGAGTATAAATTTATGTATTTTTTTAAAGATTCATTTATTTGAGAGATAGGGAGAGAGAGAGTACAAATGAGTGGACAGGCAGAGGGAGAAACACTCCCTGTTTAGCAGGGAACCTGACTCAGGGCTTGATCCCAGGACCGCAGGATTATGATCTGAGCCAAAGGCAGATGTTTAACTGAATGAGCCACCCAGGTGCTCTCATAATTTATTAATTTAAAGACATACTCATATGGAAGCCTGGGTAGCTCAGCTGGTTAAGCATCTGCCTTTGGCTCAGGTCATGATCCCGGGGTCCTGGGATCGAGTCTGCATCGGGCTCCCTGCTCAGCAAGGAGCCTGTCTCTACCCCTGCCCTTCACCATGCTTGTGCTCTCTCTCTCAAATAAATATATAAATAAATAAAATATTTAAAAAATAAATTAATAAATTATGATAAAGCATCTTTATCAACCCAAGTTGTTGAAATAGGAGCAATTTAGTTATAAAATGTGGAACCCAGGTTCTAGTGCAAGAATGCAAGTCTGCTTAACAGAGACAGCTACATAATCTAATGACAAGAAGTAGGCTCTTCTTGGTACAGCCTAATAGAGGAACTGGTTTTACAACTTTATTTGATGTCTGTGAATTAAACAACAGATCTTAAAAACAGGTTTATAAGAACAGCTTCTTAAATAGTGAAAGCTAGATCTCACTGCAGGCATTTTTGAAGAGGAAATTGCCTGTTACCTTGAGTAGAATGTACACAAGATGAATGAGCCAAAAGATTTCATATGTTTTGGTTGTCTTCACAATATAACTATGACTCAGGCAGTGAGTCACATCAGCTTTTAATAATAATTTAAATATAAGCTTAATAACGTGTTCTTATGAACACAGCTTGGCCACTAATTTTAGATAAATGGACATATCCTTTTTTTTTTATTTTGATGGCTAACCTCTAGGTGTGTGTGTGTGTGTATGTGTGTGTGTGTGTGTGTCATAAGCCAAAATCCTATAGCATCACCTCTCTAGGACCGTGGCAAGTGATGCTCATGATAGGAAGAAGTTGAGAGTAATTCGAGAACACTTCTTGACCCCCTGAAATGCAATTAAAGCCTGGATCCAAGGAAACTGGAGTGAATTATGAAGAGAAGGAAGCCTTCCTCCTTGTGTAGATGCAGGAAAGTATGGCACAGGAGAGACAGAGAGAAACAGAAGGTAGATAGATAGAGTGAGCTAGATAGTTATATTGTCACCATGTCATCACTGAATTCTCTGTACATGGCTTCAAACTGAGGTGTATATGTTTACATATGTGTATGTACATGTGTGTACCTGTGTGTGTAAGAGGAAAGATCTGTTAGGGAGAAGGAATGGGGAGAGGCGGAAGGACAAGGAAGGAGAAAGAGGAGAAGCAAAAGAATAAGAGAAGGAAAGAGAAGGGGTGGGGAGGAGGAAGATAGAGACATACCATGAGAAAAACCTAGGAGAACAACATGGCACAGTCCCTTCCCACACTAAGGGATAATTCTGGTTTCCTTACTCTCTTTCGCAGGTACAAAGAGCAAGACAAAACACATGAACATCCAGACTTGTATTTACGAATATGTATCATGCACTCAAGTACCATTCATCACAGGGACCGTAATAAAAGTAGAGAGTCATGTAGGAATGGGAGCGTGACTGCCTTACTTCATTCTTCCAGAAAATTACAATATTTTCCACTTGTCAGTAGACAGGTACCTGAAGTCTGAGAATAATAAGGACATCATTAAGCGAGTAAATAAAAAACAGGGGGGAAAAAAAGAAAACTGGGTTGAGACTTCTTTCCTGATTTTATTTCCTCCTTATCAACAACTAGGAAGATTCTTATCACAGCTGACCTTTGTTCCTACGCTTTACCATTATCCAGGGTCACTGAAACCTCCCTTCTACAGCTGTTTCCCCTAAGAGGGGCAGGCAAGCTTGCAGGAGTCTTAAGAATAAGGCCCTGAAAGCGGCAGGTGCTGGTGTCAGTAAAGGCCCGCCTGGCTTTGCCTGCTGAGAACCCAGACCACCACCGCTGAGCTGGGAGGGGAGGGGGATGCGCGAGCGCGCATGCGTGTATTGCCAAATAAAGTTTCTTGGGTTTAGCTAGATTTGATTTCAACTTCTGAGTGAGCCTGTATTTCCATGGCAAATCAACAGTAACTTTTCACAATTCTTTCTTCTCTGCAGGTAGGAGTGTAGATCAGGTTGTGCCTACATTCTTTGGGATCAGAAAAACCATTCCCTTTCTGTCCTTATCTAATTCTTTCCTCTCAAATCTCACTCTCCTCGATAAAAACATAATACTTCATAATGGCAATCCAGTAGTATGGAACTTCATTACGCCTCAGCAAATCTGTGATTATGTTTTATTTATGTAGTATCTTTATTTAGGGCAGATATTGATAAAGGAAACTTCCATGTGGTCCCAGGTAGATACCCGGAAACGCTCAATTATTATTAAGCTGAATGGGAGGAGACCAAGCTACAAGTCAGGTGAGGATCCTTTTCTTGGATATGACACTGATTTTTTTTTTTTTTAATTAAGTACATGCATTCGTTAGGACCTCACTCTCTTCTGTAAATGCAGACACTGGAATGGAAAAGACTCCGTGCGCGTGTGCTCGCGCGCACAAGGGCACTCTCACGCAGTTGGGAAATTGGGAGATGTGATTCCTTAACACTGGCACGTGGACATTTCCCTTCCGTGTTTACTTCCACTACTTGGCATTGTGGGGGCTGTCTTGCCCCACTGTAAGTATTACTCAAAAGGCAGCTGAACCCTTTGGGTTTCAGTGATTCATCTGGCTGCAGTTTATAAGCCTGGGTTATCGGGCTTATACCCGTGATGTAACAACTAAACACGAATATCTGGGAAAACAGTGTTCAGGCCAGTGTAACTTTGCACAAGCAGCTTCTTCGATGGCCATAGTGTGTGTTTTCCTACTAAATTGTTGTTGGAAGGCCTTCCTGCTAGCCTGTGGCTTCAAGGACTACACAGACTTCCTGGGTAACTGAACACTTAACTCCTGAGCATGGTAACTGTGCCCGTGTTTTTGAGCAGTTGGAAATTAATCCGAGTAGGAGTGAATTTACTCTGAAACTCAAACCTATGTAGGCCTGAATTTAAACCTAAATAGGCCTGAAATTTAGTCTAGTAGAACTGAAGCTGATTTCTTATTTGCATGCCCAATTGGTGTTAGTGATTCTGATGTCCAGTGTATCTAGAGAATCAAAGGAAAGTGATGGGTTGAGTACATAGGATAAACTGGGGCTTCAGCCAAGCACTGATACATAATACTGATTATACTGATACATAATACTGATACATAACACTGATACTGATACATAATAACCCCCCTTATGTATGTCTTTCTGATTGTTTCCCTAAGTGCCCAAGTGATTAAAAGATCACAAGTTAATTTTTTGAGTCATTGAAAACTGAAGTCCCTTGGGTCCATAGAGACAAAGAATTTCATTTCTTAACCATATGTGTGAAAGAATTATATCTTCTTCAGTTCAGACTGGCATACTTTACATTAGTGAAGTGATGTCAAGCATAAATATATATTCCTAGGATTCCTTGGGATTCAGATAAGACTCAAGAGTTATGGAGCAATATCAATGATTATTAGGCATTACACGATGTGATACAGAGAATCTCGAGGCTGCCAGGGACTTTCAGTGATGATGTAGGAAGGACAGTTAATATTTACTTAATGTGTACTCTGTGCAGACTTGCACTGGGTGCTTAACCATATGTTTTAAAATCAATCGTAACAGCAGCTCTGTAAAGTAGACACTATTATTCTAACTGCATACATGAAAAAAATAAATAAATTGATGTTTGTGAAGCTGTAGAAATGTACCCACATAGGGACCCTCGTAAGTATCATGCACATTCATTGTTAATATGGTTTTGCTGTTATTGTTGTTGTTTTTGCCACTCATGTATCCATCTTTGTATATCACTTTTTTTCTCAACTAACTCTAGGGTAGAAAAGATATCCACACTTATAAAATGGAAGAACAATTCAAGGCAGAAATATGATTGGTAAAGTTATAAAATGTATGTGGAAACATCAAAGAAATGTTAATAGTAATAAGCACTGAAAAACAATCAAGTCTAGTATTTGATCAATTATTCCAGAGAAGGGAATAAATATATATCTATCTAAATATTGATATAAAAATATAAAATATATATCTATAAGTAGAGAAGGATAATTTTCCTTTCACAATAGAATTCTTAGGAAACCTCAGTGCAATGTGAAATTCCATTTTTAGGATGAGTGATTGTGCATATGTGAGTCATGTAGGTTGATGACACCATACTGCCCTTCATTGGTGAATTTCTCTTTGTGTGTTTTTAATCTGTCTATTTCGTTGAGGAGAGTATTTATTTATTTTTAAAGATCTTATTTATTTATTCCAGAGAGAGAGCACAAGCAGGGGAGGGGGAGATACAGAGGGAGAGGGAGAAGCAGAGTGTCTGCTGAGCGGAGAGCCTGACCAGAAGCTCAATCCAGGACCCAGGGATCATGACTTGAGCCAAAGGCAGATGCTTCACTGATTGAGCCACCCAGGCACCCCTCTAGCATAACTGTTTAGTGTGTACTTTGTTATATGTACCTGTTAGCTGGCCTAAGGTATGCTTATCTCTTCAAAGTTATTACATTCTTTTTCATAAAATTTAATCTGTATTCTAATCTCAAAGAACATTAAATATATTAAACTCATAGCATAAAATATGCATTTAAAATTAGTTTAAGGGAGTAAAACTTTCTTGATGTTTGAAACTTAATTTCTGTGGAAGTCAGGCTAAGTATCTTGGCAAGCAACATATCAGAATTATTTCAATTCTCTAAATCCAGAGTGAGCAAAAGGTAATCTCTCTCTGACACTGTGGCATAAACAGGAAATATATACCATTTTGTGTAAAATGTTAAATTTAATGTTAAATGTAAAAATCTAAAAAGCAAGTAGTATATTAATCAAATAGGAAGTGGTGTGCAGCATGGTTCTGATTAATTTCCAATTTTCTTTCTTTTTTTTTTTAAGATTTTATTTATTTATTTGATAGAAATCACAAGTAGGCAGAGAGAGAGGGGGAAGCAGGCTGTCTGCAGAGCAGAGAGCCCGATGCGGGGCTCGATCCCACGACCCTGGGATCATGACCTGAGCCGAAGGCAATGGCTTTAACCCACTGAGCCACCCAGGTGCCCCTCCAATTTTCTTTCTAAGAAAGAGGACAGAGGACCCTTACATGACGTGGTAGGGAATGCCTTGGTCCTGGTTTCTAATCATTCCTATTTATCATGTTCACCCATTTTGTAACTCCCACTGTCATAATAAATTTGAGATCTAATTTTTGTATATTTATGTTTTAAAATACAATAGTTCGACTCATCTGGAAAGGTCTCTGTGGACCTATCCTGCTACTGGTATAGTCCTAGCCTCAGAGACGAATGGTGAGTAGTTTTGGAACCCAGGCAGACTTGAGATGACTGCAATCAGTTTTATTTTAGAAGGCATAGAGGGATTACATTTTTTTTTAACTGAAAATGTTTCATTTTTTGGGATACCTGGGTGACTCAGTGTGTTGAATATCTGACTCTTGGTTTCAGCTCAGGTTATAATTTCAGGGTCATGAGATCAAGCTCTGCCTGGGCTCCATGCTCAGCGGGAAGTCCACTCAAGATTCACTCTCAACTTCTCCCTCTGCCCGTCCCACCATTCGTGTTCACACGTGCTCTCTCAAACAAATAAATACATCTTTAAAAAGAAATGTTTCATTTTCTGAAGGAAGTTCTGTAATAACTCCTTTGGAAAGAGTGACATATTCAGAGAGGCAAAGGCATTGCTATTCACCTGGTTTGTTGTACCTAATTAATTTTGTACTTTTCATTGAGGCTTTCACATAAAGTGACCCTTTCATTTGTTTTCAAGTTAGTCAGTTGTCTTGGCATTCCACATCGTCATTTTCACCTAAGAAGAAGCTACCACTGCAGTGTTACAATTTGGGGAGGACATTCGCAGGACTCCTGAGTAGAAAAAGCCGGTTGCCAGCTAGACTTGCCTTTGCTCTTTATTGGTATAATTTACAAGAATGCTAAAAGCATGTAATAAAGACTGAGAGAGAGTTTAGATGAAAGTGCAAGGAACAAACATTAGACTGAATGATAAACAGAATGAAAAAGAATTCTCTAAGAAGTAGGGTATGCCCAGACAGTAAATCAAGACCATCCAGTGATTTTTTTTTTTTCACTCATTCAACCACTGGCTAGGCATTTACCATGCCTTCCCATTCTACCAAACCCTATGGCCTCTGCTCTATAACAGCTCACATGAAAGGATGGGGACAGAGGATGAATGAATACAAAAAAGAGGGCCATGGACTATCTTGTAAGCAACTAAAGAAGGGCTATATAAAGTCTTCTGTAAGGATTTTTCTCTGTATAATATTCCTCAGAATTCCAGAATTGACAAAATTACCTAAGTAATGTCTATGACCCAGAAGAAAATAGGTTCCTAGAGCAAATCAGGGGAATTTTTTATGTATATGCTCATACTAGGGATAAATCATCATTTAATAAAAAACAGCCTATTTTACTCAAGTACAGAATTCTGAAGAAATCCCAGGCCATGTCCCTGTGCAAAAATAAATTGCCATCCATATTGGTATATAAACTTGAGCCTATAAGGCCAATATCTTATGGGCTGTTCATTTGCTCCTAGAGTTGAAACAGTCTCTAAGCTTGAATTAATATGTACAATTTGGGCCAACCCATGAGATAATGAGCTTCATTAGTTAAAATACTTTGTGTTGTACAATGATGAGAGTCTGTCACAAAGTCTAAAGAATTCAGTTGAATAATGATTTGTTGAATGAACAAATCTATATCTGAACACATTTCACAAGTTATATTAACCTTAGGCAGCTCCTTTTTCATAAATCAAAGTCTGCATGAAAATAAACAAATTCCTTATTAAATTCAAATACTAGACATTTACTCTCCAGCACCCTTTCATATCTTTCTGATATGGTCCCTTGGTCCTACCTGACTTAAATGCCATTTTACCATTGCCATTGTACATTGTAAATGCCATTGCCATTGCCCTTGCATATTCCCTCAAGCCCCTCACTTTGTCCTACATGCCTGGTGAAACCTCAGTATAGGTTAATCTGATCTCTGCCCACTGCATGCTAGCACCTGTGCAAGAGAATGTGGACCCAGAAAACACATAGTCCAACTGGCTGGTCCCTTTTTATATTCCTGGTTATAGGCTTCAAGTGAGCTCTAATTGTATTTGGAATTCATAATTTACATGCCTAGTCATTCACCCTTCCAATGTCCTTGAACAACTATTTTATATTTTCATTTTCCCTTAAATCTCCAATACCATTCTCCCTAACCTCGCTCTCACTAAAGACTCGAAGTGATGAGATCAGAACCCATTAAGCCACTGTCATCACAAATGCTCATGGACTTGTCTGTGCACTTCTTCCCTGCTGCTGTGGATAGACTGGCCTTGCTCCCAGCTGAGCCTGGTCCATCCACCTGCACACTGGATACCATCCCTCTCCTCTAACTGAGATAGTGCTTCAGAGATTTTTTTTTTCTCTTCTAGGTCATTTTTCCCCCTTAACGTTGGATCATGCTCATCACTAGGCAAATATGCTGTTAGTTCTCCAGGCTTTCCAAATTTTTCTTTCTTTGACCCCCTGTTTCCCTCTGGCTATTGTCTCATTTCCTTCTTTCCCCATACAATAAAATCCTTATTGATAGATGTTGGGACTCACTGTCTCCAATTCCTCTCCTCTACTCTCTTCTTCAGCCTGTCGGGATTTAACAGGGAGTGCTCTACCAAAATTGTTCTTCAGGTCCCCAAACCTCTATGTCTCTAGATCAAAAGCCCTGTCTTCATCCTCATCTTACTCAGTCCATCACAGGCTTAGATATTGTTACTCATGCTTCTGTCCCGAAATATTCTCTTCTTTTGGCTTCCAGGATATAGACTCTGATGAGTTTCCTCTTATTTTCTCAATGTGCATTCCCAATCTTTGTTTACTAGTTCTTCCTCAACTCTACAACCTCTAACCGTCAGCACATCTCATGGTTCAGTTGTTGAACCTCTCTTCTTTTCTCCCTCTACGCTCCCTCCTTGGGTAATCTCAGTGTTACCCTGGAAGAGTTGCCCAGCTAATTGGCAAAGGCTAGTGCTCCCCTTCCTTAGAGACTGTTGTTGCTTGGGAAAAAACTGCCCAGCCAGAGATTGTATTTCCAAGTTCTCACATCTAATTATGACCACTGGTCTATTTCTTGCCAATGGAATATGAGTAGAAGTGATCTGTATGCCTCAAAAATTTCCCAGGGACATGATTTGTTTTTCCTCTCCACCAGTGGGGTGATGGTACCAATTGGCAAGCCTCGATGAGCCTATGTCCCTTAATGACTGTGTGAACTCTTAACCTGAGATTTCCCTATTCCTCAGTGTGGATTGGATTTTAATGGAATGAGATGTTTCTATGAATTTAAGGAGTAAGGTTTTGGTTTTGAGTTTCAGCTCCGGTCACTTAGAGGCCGTGTTTTTCTGTAATAGCAAGAATATTGCCCTAATTAATATACCAATCTATTAGCTGGTGACTCACAGATTAACATGCCCATTCAGAGCTTCCCCCCTAAGTCCCAATATTCAGCTCTTTTTGACATTTCCACTTGGAGGTCTGATAGATACCCTAAGCTTACCATTTTCAAAGTTCATGACAACCACACTCTAAACCAGCTCCTCCACAAACTTCCTTGTCTGTGATAAAACAAAACAAAACAAAAATGGAACTTTCTCTTGTTTTCCCTTTTCAAAAAGATTTTATTTATTTATTTGAGAGAGAGAGAGAATGCACAGAGTGAGAAAGGGAGCATGAATGGGGATGGGAAGAGGGAGAGGAAGAAGCAGACTCCCTGCTGAACAGGGAGCCTGATGTACTGCCCCCCCATCCAAGCACCCTGGGATCAAGACCTGAGCCAAAATGCAAATGCTTAACACACTGAGCCACCTAGGCACCCAGAACCCAGAACTTTTTTTTTTTTTCAAAGATTTTATTTATTTATTTGACACAGAGAGGGAGAGAGACAAGAGAGGGAACACAAACAGGGGGAGTGGGAGAGGGAGAAGCAGGCTTCCTACTGAGCAGGGAGCCTGACATGGGGCTCAGTCCCAGGACCTTGGGATCATGACCTGAACCACCCACGTGCCCCATCCTGGAACTTTCTTAAAGCCACTCCATTTTTTTTCCCCCATGGCTCTGAGAAGATAGCGTACAGTTAACCTAGATACTTCTTTTTCTCCCACCCTCCAAGCTGATCTTTCAGGTAATAATGTTCATTCTGCTGCCCCTAGGTGGACACAATTTAGCATCATCTCTCATCTGGCTTATTTTAAAAGCTTCCTAATATGCATTGTTGCTTTTGTCCTTGTTCTCCTAAACTTCATTCTCACAAGAACTGGAGGAATCCCATTAAAACAAAAGTCAGATCATCTCATTTATTTCTGTTCAAACTTTTCAAAAGATTTCCCATGTTAATGTAAATGTCAATGTCCTTGTCAGGGCCTCCAGGGCCCTTGGTGCTAAGGCCCCTATTTCTTCCTGGATCCTCACTTCCGAATTCCATAACCTTTGATATTTATTTCATTTGGGGCTTATGTCACATTGGAGACACTCTTATGGCTGTTTATGCACAGCCTACAAGCCTGGAAAGAATTTTCTGTTCTCATTTCAGCTCTGTCATTTGGAGGCTAAATAGCTTTTGATCAATTTTTTTTTTTTTTTTTTTTTTTACACTTTGGGGAGCCTCTTTAGATAGAGCCTCTATCTAAACGGGGGGTTGGGGAGGAAATACTCATCACATAGGATGATTGGGTACCAGTAAGTAAAGAAAACATACTAAAAGCTCTCCATTCGGGGCGCCTGGGTGGCTCAGTGGGTTAAAGCCTCTGCCTTCGGCTCAGGTCATGATCCCAGGGTCCTGGGATGGAGTCCTGCATCAGGCTCTCTGCTCAGTGGGGAGCCTGCTTCCTTCTTCCCTTCCTCTCTCTCTGCCTGCCTTCCTGCCTACTTGTGATCTCTGTCAAATAAACAAATAAAATCTTAAAAAAAAAAAGCTCTCCATTCATGTTGACATCATAATTAACATCTCCATCCCCACCACCATCATCATCATTATCCCTGTCCTTCATCACCCTCATCATCGTCATCACCATGATCATCATCACCACCACCCATCACAATCATTACCATCATTCTCACCACGATCACCACCACATCATCATCATTATAATCATCACCACCATTAGCACTATCGTCATTGCTCTATAGCACAGTGTCTAGTATAGCTTCTAGGGTCGAATTATCTGTACTCAAAACTTCACTGGCTCGGTGAGCTTGGACAAGTTACATAACTTCTGTCTATCACTTTCCTTATTTGTGAAATGGGCTCTATTAATAATATCTATAATTTTAAGGTGTCAAAAGTATTTAATGAGATGGTAGGTAGGGTCTTTGGCATGTGATCTGTAAATGTTAGCTGTGGATATTCTATTGATTCTATCATGGTATATAGTTCTCAAGGGCAAGATTCATATAGTCTATCTCTATTCCCTGCCCTAGTGAATGCTTAGCACAGTAGTAGAGTCTCAAAAAGTTAAATAAATACTTGAGGTTTGGTTGAACAAATAAATTAATGGATGGATGAATTAAAAATGGGTCAGAAATAGGGCATAATGTAGTACCCATTCAATTTTAAACTAATGTTGTCTCCTTAAGAAATTTTCAAGCTTTAAGGCTGATAAAGAGAACTGTAGAAGGGAGAATGGAGACTCAGAGGTATATACACTCGGTTTTGCCTTGGGGAAGCACTGAGAATCCAGAGAAACAGCGATCTGAACGGTGTGGGCCAGACTTCACATTGGATGCAGCTGATGAGATTTTCTCAGAGTGAACCATTAATAAAGAAGATCTGTGCAAGAATGCCTTTACAGTGACCTTTGGAGAGATAAATTAAAACTCAAAAAGCTTTAAGGAGTTAGTTCAGATCAAGAGCAGTAGGAAGTGGATGAAGATGGTTGGGTGAAGATTGGTGTTTTATTTTTTAAATTTTAAAAAAATTTCTAAAAAGATTTTTATTTATTTGGCAGAGAAAGCGATAGAGAAAGAGAGAGCACAAGTAGGCAGAGCAGCAGGCAGAGGTAGATGGAGAAGCTAGCTCTCCACTGGGCAGGGAGCCCGATGCAGGGCTCCATCCCAGGACCCTAGGATTATGACTGGGGCCAAAAACAGCCGCTTAATTGACTGAGCCACGCAGGAGCCCCAAGATTGGTGTTTTATATGGCACCTCCTTTGTTTCCAGGTTTGGGTTTGGTCACATTTTTATTTCCAGTATGGTAAGCTATTGATTACATTCTAGAATACTATAGAAAATATACATTTTTTGAGGGTATTCCTCATTTCCAACTGTTCCTAGAAGCACTTTTGCCATGATCCTGAAGAGCAGGGGAATGAACGTGCTACTCTCAAGTATGCCACTTGGGTAGATTGATTATTTTGAGCTGTGGATGTTTGGAAAACAGCAGGTACAGGGAGAGGCTCTCTCCAAACTCCGTTTATCTGCCTAAAGACAGATTCTCCAAAAGGAGGTTGGCTGTTGTACAACTTCCCAAGAATTTCATCCCCTAGGAAAGATTGACTTGTCACGGGAAAGGAGACTAGAAGTTGACACCAAACTGTGACATGAGCTATCATCTCCCATCTATTATTCCAAGGGCCCATTCATCTTTCTTAATCCTTTCCCCTCCCCTTTCCTACAAAGGTGGTAGTTCATCCTGAATTCTATACCACTTTGGAGAGATACTCACTTAGCTTCCATGTTTGAATGAGGCACCCCATGTTAATAAGCTTCTGTTTCTCTCGTTTTAACTTTTTATTATAGGGGTCTTGGTTAAAAACTCAGAAGGGTAGAAGAAAAATGATTTTCCCTCCTCTACAATCCCGTGAAATTCTCTTATTTATTGGGCTCCCAAAGATACAAAGAGACTTTTTGTAGCAGGGGCTTAGCAACTGCCCAGGCTCACTTTATAAATATTTGTTGAATTGGTGAATGGGTGTGCCTTATATGTAATAATGGGATGCTATTCAGAAGTTCCCAGGAGGTTGTCTTTTCGCTTTCTGAGTGCACTGCATATCAGAAGTGAGACATCACACAACAGAGTTTAAAGGAAAGGGAGCCTCTCATCCACACCTGATGTTACGGGGCCTGAGGAGGATGACACAGGATGTAGGTGTGTGTCTCTTTTACACAGATGTGTGGCATTCACATTCTAGATTTTATTTAAGCCTTTAAGAAAGAAACATAAGGGACGCCTGGGTGACTCAGTTGGTTAAGCGGCTGCCTTCGGCTCAGGTCATGATCCCAGCCTCCTGGGATCGAGTCCCATATCGGGCTCCTTGCTTGGCAGGGAGCCTGCTTCTCCCTCTGCCTCTGCCTGCCTCTCTGTCTGCCTGTGCTTGATCTCTCTCTCTCTAACAAATAAATAAATAAAATCATTAAAAAAAAATTTTAAAAAAAGTAAGGGTCAGTAGTTGTACAACGCCGATTGCAAAGGAAAAGTTAAAATATGAATCTATTATAAAAATATGTAGAAAATACATAGTGCGAAACGTCAGTTCTAACTATTTTCTATTACGAGGGACTCTGTAGTACCTAACAGTGGAGCCCTTCGAGGCTCCCTCTCTGGAGCAAGCACACACACAGCGGCAAGGATCCCCCGACTGCTGCGTGTGGGGAGAGGACGGGCGCCACGCTGTGGTGGAGGGGAGCCACTGTAGCCTATGGACAATTGCCTGCTCTTGGTCAGCCTCCACCGGACCTCTGTCTGACAAATAGGAGTGATCCACAGCCTGCTGGAGTTGTCTGCTAGGACGTGGGGATCCCAGCTTGCTCCTTCACACACACTGAACAACCTCACGAAGCTCCCAGTTCTGTGTGGCAATCCAACAAATTAAATCCCACATCCTCCAGAGCTTTCCAGGGCAGGAGGCAGAGATTGAAGAACAGCCTTTGCGCTGGGCCATGATCTTGATCTTCCCAGCAGAGCTCCCGTTTTTATTTTTTTAAGGTGCACTTTCTCTCTCTCAATCTCTCTCTCTTTCTTCTCCTTCTTCTTCTTCTTCTTCTTCTCCTTCTCCTTCTCCTTCTTCTTCTTCTTTTTGGTGCACTTTCTCTTAAACTAAATTCCCAAGTCCTTTGTGAGTTTTAACAATGCCAGAGGTATTGTCCAGCTTGATGACTGCATGATGCAAGGGTTATTCCCATAACAGGATTCCATTACATACACTGATATTCCAAGAGACCGCTTCAGATCAGCGGGCAGAGAAACTGATTCACCAGTTTCTCGGACAGGGTTCATAAGATCCTTGAAAGCACATCTGTGCTACGATGTGAAGGTCAGCCTCAAATCAGGTAATTATAATGTGTATACTTAGCAATCCTATCATGTGATTGGATCTTCAAAGTATTTGGGTGGAAAGAAAAAAAGGAGATGTGAGATCCTAAAATATGAACTAGGGATGTTGGAGGGAAGTATTTCAGGTGGAACTGTTCATGTCTGTCCTGCCACTGATTCACCCATGGGAAAGGGCTGTGGCCCATATCCCTAAGGCAGAAGAGCTTTCATCCATACAGTATTTACTAAGTGGCATTTATTCTATTCTAGGCGCTGTGCTAGGAACTAAGGGTAAACAAGTGAATCAAATCGATCATCCTTACCTTCACAGAGATTTTGGTCTAGTGGGGGTAAAGTGAGATGATTAAATGCTAAGACAGAAAAGTATGGACTGATATCAGAGGACATAAAATAGGAAGGCAGGGGACGCCTGGGTGGCTCAGTTGGCTGAGCAGCTGCCTTCGGCTCAGGTCATGATTCCAACGTCCTGGGATCGAGTCCCACATCGGGCTCCTTGCTCGGCAGGGAGCCTGCTTCTCCCTCTGCCTCTGCCTGCCACTCTGTCTGCCTGTGCTCACTCTCTCTCTCTCTCTAACAAATAAATAAATAAAATCTTAAAAAAAAAAAATAGGAAGGCAGGTGCCAGGTAAGACCCTAGAATCAGTTACCTTTGAGCAGAGAGACCCTAGGAGGAATTAACAAGGCGAAGGGCAGAGAAGAGAAAGAACAGAATGTGCAAAGGTCCTGAGGTGAAAGGGAGCCTGGAGATTTGGTCAGAGTTCATAAAGCATTGGTTTGGGTGTGGGGGAGAAAAGTAGTGAGGGTGAAGGGCAGAGGTCAAATCAGGTAAGTCACTGTAGGATTTTATTTTTCCAAATGGCACTGAAAAGTCACTGAAGGATTTTAACCTGATGGAGATATGATCTTGCCTTCATTCATTTAAGGGGAACAGTAATAGGTGGTGTTATCACTTTCAGGGGATGAGCTCCTAGATATAGGGCCCTTTGAAAAATGGCTCATCCAGGTCCTCCTCAACATGGGGGTGTAGCTTAATTCTTTCTTATTTGGTTAAGGGGAAAGATGAAAAGACTGTTTTTTTTTTTTGAAAAGACTGTTTTTAAAACTATGTCTTTCATCTTCCATTTATATAAAAGAACACTTTTCTAAATGTAAGAAAAAGTTGCTAAATTTTAACTACATTAACATGGATTTATAAAAGTAGAGTGATACTAGAGTCTATAATTTCTACAGTTACTCTGGGCAGTAAGATCCCAGAAATGTAGCTTTGTTGTTCATCTTCTTGTTTATGATACACAATCTTCCTTTTTTAAAATATTTTTAAAAATATTTATTTATTTCAGAGAGGGGAAGAAAGAGAGAGCATGAACACAAGCAGACTATGGGGAAGAGCAAATAGAATCTAAAGTTGGCTCTGTGATGAGCTTGACACAGGGCTCGACTTCATGACCCTGAGATCACCACCCAAGCTGAAACCAAGAGTTAGATACCCACTCGACTGTGCCACCCAGGCACCCTTGATGCACAATCATTCTTGAAAGCATTATGTTTACTCAAACTCCTAGAAATTATTGTCTAAATGTGCCCTTACCCTACTATTATTTCGCCAAACTTGTAGAACTAGCCTGACTTGCTTACTGCAAATAAAACTTTATTTTGCTATGGCTTTTGGGGGGACAATCCCTGAATAATCCTCCACCGTCATATTTAAAGAGCTTGAGAAAATAGCCTGCCATTTATGGGAAACTCGTCCCCAACCAGAAGGTGTGCTGAAACCAGTTTTTAAACATCTCTGCATCTACAATTCTTTACTTACAAAGTGGGTATAAGAATGTTTATCTCCTTGGGGCTTTGTGATCATTGACCCAAAATACAGATACAATGCCTTGCATGGAGCTGCCCATGTACAGCAGCTACACAATTTTACAAATTATTATTTGTAGCTCCTCTTGGCAAATACAAAACACATATCTTTCTTAAAATTAAAAAAAATATTTATTTGACATAGACACAGCAAGAGAGGGAACACAAGCAGGGGAAGTGGGAGAGGGAGAGGCAGGCTTCCTTCTGAGTAGGGAGGCCCATGTGGGGCTGGATTCCAGGACCCTGGGATCAGGACCTGATTAGAGAAGGCAGAAGCTTAAGAACTGAGCCACCCAGGTTCCCTCAAACACATATCTTTAATGAAGATTTCCAGTGAATTTAGAAAGGAGGCAGATTTTTGGTTGGCTCAATGGTTCTTTTAAAGAAGATAGGACATCTGTACATTCAGTTTTGTTGCGCTTTTGAGACACTAACGCTTTATAAAATATTAAATGAGGTACTTTGTGTCTTCTCCTAGAATCCTCTCATTTTATTCTGAGCTCGTCCCTGCATTAATTTCAAAGTCTGAAGATGACTGTTTTCCTTATATGCATCTATTCAGGTGGAGAGTGTTTTCTCTTTTTTCTTTTTTCTTCTTTTTTTCTTGTGTCCTCTGCTGACATCTCATGGACTCCCTATGTCAGAACTTTGAAAAAAGAAATCTGCTTGAAATTTTGAAATGCAAGTGCTTAATAATAGCAGTCGTGTTTTGACATTCAAAAAATTTGAAAAAAGAGAAGGATTTCATTCCCTAAATATGGAAGGGAAAATTGTTTCAATTATTTGAGTGACAACCGGTCTGCTTTTACGTTCCTTTCAGTTTCTGCTGATAAAGATGCTGGGACTAGAAGACTGCAACCAGGGAAGTCTAAGACTCCCTTGTAAGAAGTAAGAAGGCTGCGCCCCGAATGCGGGTGTGGGGTGTGGGGGGAGCAGTTGGCTCTGGAAGCTCTTTCAGATCCAGAAGGAGATTCGCGCTCCCTTTCCTTCCCTTTCCTAACCACAAGCCGTCCTGTAATTAGCGGAGCAAGTCAATCTGAGCCAGGCAAATCACTGGCTTTTCACGAAATAATTATATTTCTGTTGCTCTTAGACATGTGCACCTCTAAGCCTGAAAAACAGAGAGAGATGTTTTTTTCTTTTTCGTGACCGGGGACAGGGGGAAAAAAGGGGAAGCGACGGTGGGACAGGGAGTGAGAGCAGGACAAGGTGGTGGGAGCAAGGAAACGATTCCGTGGGAGCGTGAGAACACTGAGTCCCGCACAGGCAGTTTTGGCGCACAGACAGAATGCCCCGTACAGTCCGCGACTTGATAACCCTAAGAAGAGGAACAAAATGAGGCTTTTCTCAACTTTCTGTACCCTCCTCAGAGCTCCACAGTGTGTCCTGGCCTCCTGAGCTCCCGGGCCGGGCCTGGAGCTCCTCCACCCCCGCGGGGCCCCGCTTCCCTTCCCGACCCCGAGCCTGCGGCGCCTCCCCGCATGGCCAGCGCACCCTGCGTCCCCTCGGAGGTGCCTGCGGGGGGGGGGGGGGTAAGGCCGCGACGCGTGGGTCGCGCCGGCCCCTTCGCTAGAGGGACGCCCGACGCTGCCTCCGGGGCGGGGACAGCTCCGGCCACCTTGCGCGATTCCGCCCAGAACTGGCTGGTTCCGGGGGTGGGGGGTCTGGGCGCGCGGTGCCGGCGAGAGGGGAGCGCGGCCCCGCGTCGCCCGCGGGCTCGGGCAGGTGCGCGGCGCGTCCGCCCGGTGCTCGCGTCCTCCGGCCCCGCGGCCCGGGCGCCGCGCCCGCCCCGCCCCCGCTCCGGCCCCCGCCCCCGGGCCGCCCCGGGCAGGGCCTGCAGCTGCTGCCGGCGAGCGGCGCACCGGGCATGGGTCGGCGGCCGGCGGCGGAGGGCGGCTGAGGGTGGCCGAGGGTGCACGCCTGGCCCGGTGGTGTGGCGGTTTGCAGCGGGGACCGAGCCGTCGGCTGCAGAGACCCGGCTCCGCGGCGGGCGGCGGACAGAGGATCTCTGCTCCGCTGTGTGCGCGGCCGAGCGGGCAGCGCTGCCCGGGGAGCGATGCGCTGAGCGCACGGAGGGCCGAGTGCGGGGTCTCCGGCGGCTCGGGGAGTCGACCCATGGAGCTCGCGA
Source organism: Taxidea taxus jeffersonii (assembly GCA_003697995.1). Taxonomy (NCBI): domain Eukaryota; kingdom Metazoa; phylum Chordata; class Mammalia; order Carnivora; family Mustelidae; genus Taxidea; species Taxidea taxus. The sequence goes on along the minus strand of RCUC01124474.1, from coordinate 5,035 downwards.
GCACCGGGCGGAGCCTGCGGCGGCCGCCGCCGCCGCTGCTGCTGCTGTTGCTCCTGCAGGTGGCGGGGCCGGCGGGCACCCTGGCTGAGACCCTGCTGGACGCGTCGAGGGCCATGGGCGCCAGCTCCAGCCCGCCCAGCCCCGCGAGCGTGGTGGCTCCCGGAACGACGCCGTTCGAGGAGAGTCGACTGCCAGTTTTCACCCTGGATTACCCCCACGTGCAGATCCCCTTCGAGATCACCCTGTGGATCCTGCTGGCCTCCCTGGCTAAGATAGGTGAGCTAGCTGGACCCTCCCCTCCACCTGGGGTGAGGGCGATCGGGTGGGGAAGCGCGGGTGGGCGTCTGAGTCGAAAGGGACCCGGGGAGGAGCATTTTCAGGCTTTGATTCTGAAGTGGACATTGGCCTTGAAATAGCCCCAAACTATGAGCCCATCCAAACTCAGTGACTTGCTGCTTACTTTTGCCTTAGACGCCAAGTGGTACAGCCCTCTGCCAAAGCAGAGACCTGTTTACTGAGGAGGTGAGTGGGCTGAAGTTTAGTCCTGTCATTGGGAGAGAGGCGCAGGCTAGAGCAGAGGTTTTAACAGTCAAAGCCTTGGATGCTCTGAGGAGAAAGAGGCGCCTGGGCCAAGACACAGACCCTGCCATGCACCTGACTAATGAAGTGCCTGGGAGGGGACCTGGGACAACTGAGAGCCTGCAGCTGTGACAGGAACACCCTGTCTCCTCTCTCCTTTGGGCTGAGGCTGTCACTCTCCAGGAAGCTTTTTCTTAGGCGACTGAGGCCAATGAAGTGAGATGCATATTTAAAGACTATTAACCCACTTTTGGAACTATCTCTCTAACTCTCATTTGGAAAGCAGAACTCAGAAGGTATTTTCTCATCTTCATTCCCCACCCCCCCCAAACTTTTGTTGTGATCATGGGGCTTTGCCTTATTTTGACTTTATATTTTAAATACTTTTTCATTTTAAAATGTATCAACTACTGCTGTAAAGATTCACAGAAGTTATTAGGTGGGGAGAATGTTTGCATTATTGCATATGTCTTCAGTATTTGTCCTGGGAACGCTCCTGTGCTGTGTGGTGAGGTAGGTCTCCATAAAGGATGAAGACACCTTGTCTGTCATCCTCCACGCTATTGATTGGTGGGAGAGGTGCCGCACACGCCAGTGACCTTAGTACAGGAAAGTGCTAAGTACTGTGACAAACTCCGAAAAGATAATATGGCAGTGTAGGGAGGCAGAAATCACTTCCTCATGCAAAGGAAGCATTTAAATGAGATTTTCAAGGATGACCAGGATATAGTCAGTTAGAGATGAAAGGGAACAATGTTCCAGAGAGGAATAAACAGAGGCATAAATAGGGGGGAAAGCACAAAGCAGTCCGAAGAGATGGGTTTGTACGATGGTGGAAATTGGGGTAGGTAAGCCTGATGTCAGATTAAATTAATTAGATTCTATTAATGATGACCAAAGGAGGCACATAATGTTTAATGACTTTGCAGTCTGCCATTGCCTGGCTTTGACATGGTTGTGCTAGTTGCATGTTTTAAGTCCACTTGAGAAACGGAAACAGAGGAAATGGATTTCCCCATCTATCAAGTAGGTATGTGCATTTGCATAAATTTGTTGCCCATAATAATAAACTCAGGTGCTATGTCCTCCCATGGTCCTCACAACAGCCCTGCTGTCTGGGAAGGACAGATATCAATACCCCCCCACACACACACACACTTGGTAGAGGTGGAAACTGAAGCTCCAGAGAGTTGATATGAGTTGCCCACAGACACACAAAGTGGGGACCCAAATGCAGGCTCCTGGACTCTCTCTCCCAGCCTCCATCACTGGCCTGGTGCATTTGTGCCCTGTTTCTGTGACTGCTTCTTGGTTGCCATTTCTATTCAATTACAACTCTTTGTTTTGATCTTCACTTCTGATTGTTTTAATCTAATTAATTACACTAATAACAGCCGCTGGTAGGCTCTTAAGTTCATTATCTCTAATTTTCACAACCATCCTGGGTAGGTATGATTACCCGGTTTCCTATATGGAGAAGCAGAAGTGGGGAGGTTCCCTTGCTGGTGGGTGGGGAGCCAGAATTCCACCCAGGTCTGTCTGATGTCTCATCTTTGTGTCTTTCCTGGAGGCTTGTGTAGTCAGGAGGATTAAATGAGACTGCCTATGTTTAACATTCTTAGAAAATCCTGGGCATAGGGTAAGTGCAGAATATTGTCATCCCTAAGAGGAGTGGAAGAGAAATGGCAGTAACCTCATGGGGTGCTCTAGCACTGTGTTTCCTTTTCCACTGTGCTGGGCTGCCTCCTGCCTTTCTCTGTTTCTTTAAGGCTCAGCCTTTTCCAAGTGCTTTTATTCGCTTTCTTATACTTGTTCTTTTTCTATCTTGATCTGTTCATCTTGTTGGACCTTACTCTGTTAATTGTATGGTATCTTATTAAAAGGCTTGATTTCATAGGTGTGTTGATCTGCCCATGGGCACTTTTTTTAATGCAGATGTATATATATTCCGTGGCACTTGCTGTTCTCCCAATCTTTTTTTTTTTAATTGTCTCTCTTTTTTTTAAAAGATTTTATTTATTTATTTGAGAGAGATAGAGAGAGAGCACAGGCAGACAGAGTGGCAGGCAGAGGCAGAGGGAGAAGCAGGCTCCCTGCCGAGCAAGGAGCCCGATGTGGGACTCAATCCCAGGACACTGGGATCATGACCTGAGCCGAAGGCAGCCGCTTAACCAACTGAGCCACCCAGGCATCCCTGTTCTCCCAATCTTTTAGGTAACCCACCCCACCCCATTCTCAACTTCACTGGCTACTATCTCCTCTTTCTCTCCTGCATCTGCATGTGACACAGAAATGGCAATACAGTGTTCATGTCTCCGAACCAGAAGGGTCAGAGCAGAGAGACCTGAGTAGAGACTGCCATGGGTGGGTTGAAGGATATAGTTCCCATAATGGAAAGTATGGTTTTAGAATCCCAAACGCTGGTCCTTGTGGTGTTTCCTAGGTTCTTCCTGTATATAGTCCAGCCCTGTCCTCCTGCTGCAGCTCTGTCTGTCTTTAGAGACGCCTGGAAATGTGCAGATACCCCCCACCTTCTCCCCCAGGCCCGAAACTTTCTGTTGGCTTTGGGAAAGACTGTCCTTGTACTGAGGGAATGCCTTTCCAGCCCATTCAGCGGTATCTAGTCATTCTTAACTTTTGCACTGGCAAAACTTACTTTGGAGTGACTTATATGATTTAATTTGCTTATATTTGGGGCAGGATGATGAATTGAGCTGTGCCAGGGACATGAGGTGATGAGATAACAGATGTGTTAACTCATGCGAAATGCCACGGTTTCTATTTGGGGCACTTTTATGCCCTGAACCGAGTGTACCTGAACTTACCTGCCACAGAGAACATGGAGACACATTGCTAGTAATTAAACTGAACAACAGTAACAGGTTGCCCCAAACGGAGGCTCCGAATCACATCCGTAGGAGGTTTAAATCATGCCAGACGGTGAATTCAGCATGGTTTGCTAGATCGCAGCACAGTATAATCCTAGAAATATTGCAGTCAGAAGTGAGGAAGTGCGGGGTGCCTGGATGGCTCAATCATTAGGCATCTGCCATCTGCTCAGGTCATGGTCCCAGGGTCCTGGGATTGAGCCCTGCATTAGGCTCCCTGCTCAGCGGGAAGTCTGCTTCTCCCGCTCCCTCTCCCCTTGGTTGTATTCCCTCTCTCACTGTCTCTCTCTCTCTCTCTCAAATAAATAAATAAAAATTTTTTAAAAAATGAGCAAGTGAATTTCTGGCAGAGTGTTGAATGATTCAACTTTTTATTGTTTTTACTTGATTATCAGGGAAACTCCATTTCTAACTTCATTGGTTAAAAAGAAATGATGATAATGTGAATGCATATGTAAAGTAGGTTAAATAAATAAAGGAAGATAGAATTTGGTACAACTTTGAATAGTTTTTAAAATTTGGGCAAGAAACATTCCCCAGTTTGTTTTTCACTTAGATCCTTACACATGTGAACCTGTATTGTTCTTTATTTTGAATATTTACATTTCGAGTAACTGTTGATTTTTTTTTTTTTTACAGCTATAAATGCACACCTTGTTTGGTAAATCCTATGCACAGGGATGGAGTTCTGTAGCTTAGAATAATAGGTGGCCAAAGAATTAGAAAGAGAAAAATTTCTTGGAGTGTTCTAAGAGGGTCTTCTCTGATTTCCTTGCCCATGAAGTGGGTCAGTGGGATTTGTCCTAAACTGGGTGAACTTGGGTATGTGTTCTACCTCTCTCCGAAGTTAAGGGACAGAGCACTGGGTCCCTGCTGTTTAAAACAACAGAACTCCCTTCTTTGTCCTCAGTGGCTTCCCAGATGTCCCCTCGCTTACCTTGTAGTCTTGAGCTGGCCTGTTTTCCTATTCCAGGTATCAGCATGCATCCTGCCCTTTTCATTTCCTTTATACCTAAACTTGGGGTTAGGATGCAGAATTTTCCACTTACCTCTACCCTGCTGTCTTGACATTAAAAATAACTTGTAGTATTGTTTTAAGGAAAAGGCAAAGCAATTTGGTCCATGAGGGTTTCTCCTCTGGGCTCCAGTCTGTCCTGATTTGAAATATGAAACCAGGTAGTTTCTTCAGCTGATATCTATCTGTATCACCTGAGATCTTGATCTCTTAGAAGAACCTACCCTTGCCCTTGATCTGTTTCTCTTTGTTGTATTCGGTTTATCTCAAGCAACAGCTGATTGGTTGGGGTTGAAGCTCATGATCTTCACCTGTTTGTGAACACTTCTGAAGCTAAGGCCTCCTGATGGCATGTATTTGTCCTTAAGCTAAGAGTTTTGATCCTTTTTGTCTCAAAGTTTCCATCTTTTCCCTTTGGGCTAACCAAAGGGTGAAAGATGACTACAACAGCTTTCTCGTATTCTTTTCAAGATCATTTCAGGTGCCTTCTAGAATTTTATCACTCTAACAGAGAAATATTTTCTTACCTTTTCAAAGAACAACAGGTAAGTTT
>ML100310.1:22679-64060 GCA_003697995.1 Taxidea taxus jeffersonii | reverse complement strand
AATCTTTTGATACTGGTTGAAACCTGATTTATGACCCAGGATGTGATCTATTCTGGAAAATGTTCCATGGGCACTAGAGAAGAATGTGTATTCTGCTGCTTTAGGATGGAATGTTCTGAATATATCTGTGATGTCCATCTGCTCCAGTGTGTCATTTAAGACCTTTATTTCCTTGTTGATCTTTTGCTTGGATGATCTGTCCATTTCAGTAAGGGGTGTGTTAAAGTCTCCAACTATTATTGTATTCTTGTCAATGTGTTTCTTTGATTTTGTTTTTAATTGGTTTATATAGTTGGCTGCTCCCATATTAGGGGCATAGATATTTAAAATTGTTAGATCTTCTTGTTGGACAGACCCTTTGAGTATGATATAGTGTCCTTCCTCATCTCTTATTATAGTCTTTGGCTTAAAATCTAATTGATCTGATATAAGGATTGCCACCCCAGCTTTCTTCTGATGTCCATTAGCATGGTAAATTGTTTTCCACCCCCTTACTTTCAATCTGGAAGTGTCTTCAGGTCTAAAATGAGTTTCTTGTAGGCAGCATATGGATGGGTTTTGTTTTTTTATCCATTCTGAAACCCTGTGTCTTTTGATTGGGGCATTTAGCCCATTTACATTCAGGGTAACTATTGAGAGATATGAATTTAGTGCCATTGTATTGCCTGTAAGGTGACTGTTACTGTATATTGTCTCTGTTCCTTTCTGATAATACTTTTAGGGTCTCTCTTTGCTTAGAGGACCCCTTTCAATATTTCCTGTAGAGCTGGTTTGGTGTTTACAAATTCTTTCAGTTTTTGTTTGTCCTGGAAGCTTTTTATCTCTCTTTCTATTTTCAATGATAACCTAGCTGGATAAAGTATTCTTGGCTGCATGTTTTTCTCGTTTAGTGCTCTGAATATATCATGCCAGTTCTTTCTAGCCTGCCAGGTCTCTGTGGATAAGTCTGCTGCCAATCTAATATTTTTACCATTGTATGTTACAGACCTCTTGTCCCATGCTGCTTTCAGGATTTTCTCTTTGTTGCTAAGACTTGTAAATTTTACTATTAGATGGCGGGGTGTGGACCGATTCCTATTGATTTTGAGGGGTGTTCTCTGCACCTCCTGGATTTTGATGCTTGTTCCCCTTGCTATATTAGGGAAATTCTCTACAATAATCCTCTCCAGTATACCTTCTGCTCCTATTTCTCTTTCTTCTTCTTCTGGAATCCCAATTATTCTAATGTTGTTTCGTCTTATGGTGTCACTTATCTCTCGAATTCTCCCCTCGTGGTCCAGTAGTTGTTTGTCTCTCTTTTGCTCAGCTTCTTTATTCTCTGTCATTTGGTTTTCTATATCACTAATTCTTTCTTCTGCCTCATTTATCCTAGCAGTAAGAGCCTCCATTTTTTATTGCACCTCATTAATAGCTTTTTTTATTTCAACTTGATTAGATTTTAGTTCTTTTATTTCTCCAGAAAGGGCTTTTATCTCTCCAGAGAGGGTTTCTCTAATATCTCCCATGCCTTTTTCGAGCCTGGCTAGAACCTTGAGAATCGTCGTCCTGAATTCCAGATCTGACATATTACCAATGTCTGTATTGATTAGGGCCCTAGCCTTCGGTCCTGCCTCCTGTTCTTTTTTTTGTGGTGAGTTTTTCCGCCTTGTCATTTTGTCCAGATAAGAATCCGCTGTTCTCCTTGTTAAGTGAACTTGGTCTTGGCTGGATTTCTTGTTGATCTTCTGGGGGAGGGGCCTGTTGTAGTGATTCTCAGGTGTCTTTGCCCCAGGCGGAGTTGCACCGCCCTTACCAGGGGCCGGGCTAAGTAATCCTCTCAGGTTCGCTTTCAGGAGCTTTTGTTCCCTGAACGCGCTTTCTGTAGAGTTCCGGAGGACGGGAATGAAAATGGCGGCTTCCCAATCTCCGGTTCAGAGGAGCCGAGAGCTCAGGGCCCCAGTCTTCAGTGCGCCTTCAGAGAAAAGCGTTTAATCACTCCCGTTTCCCCAGCCTCCGTCCGCGCTCGGAGAAAATCGTGCATAATCAGTCCCGTCTCACTGGCTTCTGGGAGCTCCGAGCTCACCCAGCCTGTGACCAAGCATCTCTGTCTCTGGCAGAGTCCCACCTGGAGTCTCCGAACCCCATAGATCCCTGAGCTCTCCCGGGTCGGAGTCTCCCCGGATCTTGTGGGGACCCCTCGCACAGAGCACCGGCCCGTGCCACAGAGCACCGGGCCGTGTCACAGACCACGGCTCTAGGAAACCTCAGCTCTGTCTCCGCAGCCAGCTTCCCCGCTCTAATATCTGTGAGCTCTGCGACACTCAGATACCCCCGATCCTTCTGTGACCCTGTGGGACCCGAGTCCACGCTGTCCCCGCGAGGTCTTCACCCCAGTTTAGCCTCTGGAGCGATGTCCCTCTGTGGAGCAGACTTTTAAAAGTCCTGATTTTGTGCTCCGCCGCTTGCCGGGAGCCGGCCCCTCCCCCTGGGGTCTATCTTCCCGTCGCGTTGGATTCACTTCTCCGCTGGTCCTACCTTTTAGAAAGTGGTCGATTTTCTGTTTCTAGAATTGTTGTTCTTCTTCTCTTCAATCTCCTGTTGGATTCGTAGGTGTTCGGAATGGTTTGATAGGCTATCTAGCTGATCTCCTGCTGCCTGATGTCGTCTCAGCCTGCTACTTCTCCGCCATCTTGACTCCTCCACCATAAAATAAGTGTTTTTAAGTCATGGCATCAGTCAGAACTGCCAACATTCTCCCAATAGCGTAAAATAAATTCAGTTCTCAATGTCAAACCAATTATGCCCCAAAATAATGTTTCTTAAGTCAACATCTTAGAACTTGAAAAACGTTTTTCCTCAGAAATAATACTACAAGTGGAAGTTCATTCATTGGTTTACTCACATTTCAACAAACATTTAGTGAGCACAAATTAAATACTGATAAATAAAGGCACAGTCCCTTGGCACAAGGAAAAGCAAATAAGCCAAAGGAACAGAATGGAAACAGACAGGTACTATCACCTGATTTATTAGACAAATAAACCTGTGGTACAACAAGAATAGTCTTCTCAAAAAATGCGAGTGTCACCTGGAGATAGATTATATATGTACATATATGTATATATATGACAAAAATAAACCTTAACACCCTATATTATAATCTTAAATCACCTCCAGATGGTATGTAATCTAAACAGAAAAAGTGGGGCACCTGGGTGGCTCAGTCGGTTAAGCGTCTGTCTTTAGTTCAGGTCATGATCTCAGGATCCTCGGAAAAGCCCCACATTGGGCTCCCTTCGGAAAGGGAGATTGCTTTTCCCTCTCCTCCCTGCTCGTTCTCTCTCTCACTATCTCACTATCTCTAGATAGTCACTAGTGTTGTCACTAGAAGACAACATAGGAGAATATCTTCAGCACCTTAAGATGGCCAAAGATCTTAAATAGAACACAAAACAATACTAATCACATAGTGAAAAGATAAGAAAATGAACTGCATTAAAATGTCCATTTTCTGTTCATCAAAGACACCAGTAAGAGATTGAAGGAAAGCAACAAAGAGAAAATATTTATGGTACTCCAAAAGGACTCCTACTCAAAATAGAGACAAAACTCTGACATATCCGTATGAAAAAGGCAAAAAACCCAACAGGAAACCTGGCCAAGGCACAAGCAGGCACTTCACCCTTTGAGAGGCCATCTAAACTGTCAACAACTTCTGAAAGGTCACCTAACTGTATTAGTCACCAGGAAAATACATACAAAAACCACACAATGCTATGTCACCAACCACTCTCAAGAATGGCTACGTTTTTTTAAGTAAAAAAAAAAATTCACTGACAATCCCAAGGATTGAAGAGAAAGTAGAGAAACGAGAGCTGGCCCTTGGCTGAGGAGGAGGAAAACCAGCAGTCACCTCAGAACACAGTCAAGCAGCATTCTGTATCAAACAAACATGTCTCTGCTACACAACAAATTACCCCGAACCTTCACAGCTTCAAACTACACCCATTTTATCGAGCTCACAGTTCTGTGGGTCAGCAAGCTGGGCAGCTCATCTGTTGGAACTGCTCATCTCAACTTACTCTTTTGTCTTCCTCTTCCTCTTCTGTTTACTAGACCAGCATGACAGCGGCCCAGGTGCCTAATTAGGACAGTTCCCAGCAGGCCCCAGGGAGGAAAGCTCCAGTGAGCAGACTAGCCAGGCTTCCGACGGGAGAGTAAAGGCATACTCCTACCTGCTAACTGTTTACAGGCACCCCTAGCCCTTGACAGGCAGGTTCACTCCTTCCAGATGGCCCCTGGCCTCCAGGTGGGTCTGCCTGCCTCTAGGGTGCTATCCACCCTCTGGAGCTACCTGTGGGATCTGGGGGACACTCACTCCTGCTGACCTTGCCCAGCTCCCACTGCCTATCTTGAGAACTAGCCCTGCACTAATCCCACACTCTTCCCAGATCCTGCTCTGGGGCTATGGCACAGAGTCCTCACTGCTCCTTTGCTTCCGGTGGGAGTGAGACTTTGCAATCAGCATGTAGACCCACAGTGGGAGTGGGCAGGTGACTACTAACCAGGATGGAAGGCCCTGGAAAGTCGTCCTCCCAGTCCCCGAACAGAGCTTCAGAAAAAGAAGAAAGAAAAAGGGAAAAAATGTACATAAAGATAGTAAAGCATGAAATACACATAAATTATATTGGCAGAGTAAGAAAGCCTCCCCAAAACTAAAGGTTAAAATGCTCAGAGAGGAAGGAAAAAAAAAAAAAAAAGGAAGAAAATTTAATTGCTAGGTTTAATAAGTAAATCTCTACTTAGAATTATGTGTTCCTCATGAAAAAGTGCTCCACATCACTGGGCATCAGGGAAATACAAATCAAAACCACAATGAGATACCACCTCACACCAGTCAGAATGGCTAAAATGAACAAGTCAGGAAATGACAGATGCTGGCGAGGATGCAGAGAAAGGGGAACCCTCCTACACTGTTGGTGGGAATGCAAGCTGGTGCAACCACTCTGGAAAACAGCATGGAGGTTCCTCAAAAAATTGAAAATAGAGCTACCTTATGACCCAGCAATTGCACTACTGGGTATTTACCCTAAAGATACAAACGTAGTGATCCAAAGGGGCACGTGTACCCGAATGTTTATAGCAGCAATGTCCACAATAGCCAAGTTATGGAAAGAACCTAGATGTCCATCAACAGATGAATGGATAAAGAAGAAGTGGTATATATATACAATGGAATACTATGCAGCCATCAAAAGAAATGAAATCTTACCATTTGCGACGACATGGATGGAACCAGAGCGTATTATGCTTAGCGAAATAAGTCAACTGGAGAAAGACAACTATCACATGATCTCCCTGATATGAGGAAGTGGAGATGCAACGGGGGTGGGGGTTAAGGTGGTAGGAAAAGAAAAAATGAAACAAGGTGGGATCGGGAGGGAGACAAACCAAAAGAGACTCTTAATGTCATAAAGCAAACTGAGGGGGCTTGGGGGGGAGAGGGGTTGGGAGAGGGTGGTGGGGTTACATTATATGTTTAAATAAAAAAAGCTTAAATAAAAAAAATTAAAAATTAAAAAAAAAAAAGAATTATGTGTTCCTAAAAAAAATACTAACACACTCCTGGAGAAAGAAAGAATATATTTGATGGAAAAAATGTATGTTTAACAAAATCTAGAAAATTATTCTGAAACATCTAATGCATCGGAACGAAGGTGTATGAAAGTCATGCCAGCAATATAAAAAATGCACCCTTGATGCAGAGCACTAAAATTAACTACTATTAACCGATCATGCACAGGAAGAAAAAAAATCCATCACACATTCTCACACAAAACTAAAATCAAAGCAAAATCTAACCTTTTTAATATACTGGATTCTTAAATTATTCTACTGTGATCAAAAGATATAGTTCAGCCTGATTAATGTATAGATGTTATAAATATATAAAAATGCAAGACTTTCATATTTTACACAGTGAACTCTTTGAACAATAAAAGTGTGGAACAAAACCCAGGCAGACCTCGTTTTAAGGTATTACCTCAAAATATTTTACATCTTTTGTTTTAATTTTATTATATAAATGAAAAATTTAATCCTCTGAACAGTTAAATAATTGGGCAAAGTACTGTGTGTGCTAAGAAATGTACATCAGAAGTTTCAAATAGCTACGGGCGAAGGCAAGTTTAAAAGGACAGCCCACTTTCCACGTTCCACCTTGATACTGCTTTCTGGCAAATATCAAAACAATTGTCTTTCTGGGGGTTTTCCTGTGCTCTTCTCCCACAACGGTAACTTAGGCCTTCCCTCCAGTGGCAGCTTGCCCTCCACCTTCAAACATAACATAACAGTGTGTTTCTTTTAACTTACTATTCCCCTCTTGTTAGTAATTCTCTCTGTCCTCGTTCACTAACATGCTCCCAAAATGGCTAGGAGATTCATATGGCTTTAAATTCTGGTCCATTCCCTACCTTCTAATCATGCCCCTTATAGGAGTCAGCTGTCCCTACTCTGCCCCCTGAAGACCAGCTGTCCGGCCTCTGGGTGCAGCCACCACCTCGAGCAGTGCGACTGTGAAGTAGGATTCCAGCCTTCGAGTCTCACAAAGCTCCAAACCTTGACCTCCCCAATGTGTCCAACCATCTCTTCAAACTCCGCCCGCCTTGGGGCACCTGGGTGGCTCAGTGGGTTAAAGCCTCTGCCTTCGGTTCAGGTCATGGTCTCAGGGTCCTCGGATCGAGCCCCACATTGGGCTCTCTGCTCGGCGGTGAGCCTGCTTCCTCCTCTCTCCCTCTCTGCCTGCCTCTCTGCCTACTTGTGATCTCTGTCAAATAAATAAATAAAAATCTTTAAAAAAAAAACAAAAACAAACTCCGCCCATCTAAAAGGAAACTTGTAACTCTTCAAATGATTTCCCCCATCTGACAGTTAACTGAGCCAATGTTCCCATTTCCTAGAAGCAAACCTTTAGGTGCCCTTCCACTCAGCTCACCAGTCACTAGCATCCTTTACCCTCTTTGAAATGTCTTTTCTTTCAACACTTCCCATCTTCACAGAAATCACACTAATGTGCAGTTTACCACAAACACTGTAAAGATGACTGGCTCCCTTTCTCCAATTCCTATTCACATCCACCATAACCTTCAAAATGCCACCAAGTTAATTTTCCCAAAGTGCCGCTTTCATTAAAGACCATTATTAGAAGGAAGGGTTTTAGGTTTTTTTTTTAAATAACAATCCCTACTGCCAGTGAAGAGGTTAAAAAAAAAAAAAAAAAGACAATCCCACATACGGCTGGTTGGAGAATAAACTGGCATATGCCTTCTGGGGGCAATGTACCAGGAAGGGATATAACCTGAGAAAGGAACCAAATATGTACACAAAGATTCTTAATGAGTGTTACTTATATTAGCCATAAACTGGGAGCAACCGAAATGTCCAAAAATAGCAGAATGCTTAAATAAGTTATGGAATACCCATCCAAAAGAAAAATTAGTGCTATTGTTAATATTCATATTTATGGAACTATTATAAACTTAGAGCAAATTTAAACAGTGCAAAATGGTATTTATAATGTGACCCCAATTTTGTTTAAATTTTAATTTTATAAATATACACAGGAAAAAAAAGGAGGGGAGAAAATATATAGCAAAGGGTTAAACCATCTCTCAGTGTTAAGATTTTCAAACATACTTTATTCCTCTGATTTTCAACACTTTTCAAATTTTCAAATTACAAATTATTTTATTAATAACAAAATGCAATAAAAATTGTTCTAACCCCCTTTTCATTTCCTCAGAGCTTTTAAATGGCATCAGGCAAAGTGGACCATGGAAGGAAAAAATAAACCTCCAGGGCTCACTATTGTCTAAAATGTAAAAGCTAAACCACTCAATTTAGCATTCAAAGCTCCAATACAATCCAGCCTGATTAACGTTGCCCCTCACCCACTATAAGTCCCAAAGATCCAGTCATGACAGGCTGACCTACATCACCCACATTTCTTCAGGCCTCTCTCTTCCTAGCTCTCCACCTCCACACCTATCTGGAAACATCCAGGCCCCTCTCGGTCTTTGCACCCGAAAACAGCTGCCCACAATGGCAGCTCATCCAGGATATCTTCCAATTTTTTTTTAACCGTAATGACCTTGCTTCTCCAAGTCCTCCCTCCCCTTCCCTCCACTTTAGTATTCTACTTTCTAACTCATTTTGATATTTTACCATATACTATCTTCAATTATTATTTAACTAGGTATGTGTGTATCTCCTATTTAACCAATAAGAAAATCAACTTGTTGAGGGCAGGGACTGCTTTATGCTTCTTTAGAACATTCTTTCTCTTTCCCGTACTCAAAGTCCTTCTCCCACAGTACTAAGTACTAAGGCTGCAGTACCAAGGCTGACATCCAATAACAGTCACTAAACAGAATCAGTTCAGATGTTTTCCAAATATAATACAATTCTCCTACATTGATATACATACATAAAGTGCTTTTTTTTTTTACCCCAAGATTCCAACTATTAAGGCGAGCTTCGATGTCGCTGTCATCCAAAGAAACAGGAGATTTTTTGGAATGAGCTTCCTGAAAGACAAAAGACAAAAAAGAAGAAGCGGGGGAAGGAAAGTAGGAAGGACGAAACAGCAGAGAAAAGGAAGGAAGAAGAGAGAGATAGTGAGAGGAAAAAAGAAAGAAAAGACAGAAAACAGGATAAAATAAATGTCATTCAGAGTAATGAGAGTTTTGTCTGCTTTTCTGGTAGTGCTGTATTGCCCTCAAAGGAAAGGTTTAAGTTACAGCTGAGCTAGAGTTCTCAATTCTAAGTAATGACTGTTTATTATAGCTGCTTAGGGCTATGAGGTGTCTTCACAATATATTCACACAGTAACTAGATTTCAAAAAAAAAAAAAAAAACCCACACATCAAAAGAATATTTTAAAAAAATTAATCCAGATTCTTCTCTTTAAGTTCTTTTACAAAAAGTTTTAATTGTGGTATACCACAGTAGCTTTAAAGGGGGGTGGGGAAACACTTGAAAAGATGAATTATTTATAATCCTTAAAATTAGTTAACAGAGAAGTTTGTGTTGATGTCCAAGAAGCTCTTTGTTCTTAAATTAATTTTCATTCATACACTGAATATAAAGAGAAATAAGCTTTGGATTCACATCATGAGAATACAATTATGATGAAATTTTACTTTTTTAAAAAATTTAAATTGCACACTTTTTCCCTCCCATATAACTTATTATATTACACATTTATCAAAGCAGATTAAAACTGTAACTGAGCACAGCCTAAAATCTGTGCCCAGAAATGGACAATGATCTAAAAGCTCTAAAAACTTAGAAAGGTATATCTGTGTAAAATAATAATGTATATATTACAGTACAGCCGAAAAATGTATTTTGAAATTAAATTTGTTGGCACACCATTTCCACACTTTTAGAAAACCTCACTTCTAATAAATAAATCTATTTACCTATGATCGCTTACTCCGAAGTGATGAAAAAATATACTAAAATGTTCTCCGTATCTTATTATCTCCAAATTTCTATTGAACAAAATGTTGAATTTACTACATATACTCTATTTAAATTCATTATTGTTTCTACTGTTGGTCCCCTGCTTCTTGTATGTTTTTCTTTGTGAAAAAGAAGGTCTTAAGAAAAGGCACCTGCCTTGTTTATTTTGAGTAAATGTAATGGTTGATAATAAGCCCACAAACATTTAAAATACGCTGCCCTTAAAGTATTTTCCAAAGTTCCAAAGTATCACTGGAGAAAATGCAGTGAGTTATGTTTAGAGCAATATGTGCTGAACAGTCACGCATCACACATGATCTCCTTGTAACTACAAGTCATGTAATCCAAGACGAGCCAGAGTTACGCAAGGAAGGCCAGAGTAAGCAGGCAAAATTCTTCTCTTTAGAAAGCTAACTGGAATGCTCACTAGCACCTTGTTCAAACCAAAACTATGATAAGCAATGAGTTGCAAAAGAGGCATTCACATTTTAGGACATAAACAGCTCAACTTCAGCAAAAATGCAGTATCCCCTACTTCACTACAAGTTAATCCCAGTTTCTTAAATGTATGACCACTGGGTGTTAAACCACATATATATGTGTATATATGTAATGTATGTGTGTGTGTGTATGTATAAAGTAAAAGGGAAAAGGGAGAAAAACAGCTAAAAAATGAAGCTTTCCAAAGTTATTATTCGATGCACAAGAGAAACAATACACTGCTTCACGTGATGCCTCAGAACCATTAAGAAAGCAGAAGGAACACTATGGAATATACCAAACGCACCATGTTCTTTGATATCTGAGTGTTCACCAAAACACGTACATTGTATTCAATGTTTTTAAGTAATTGTTGGAACTTTGACTAAAGCTGAAACTAGAAATTTGTGGAGTTATTTTAAAATAACAAACAAACGAAAGTAGAATCTGATCTTACACAACTCTCTGGGGTAACATTTTGTCCATCTTCTCTGGAGGTTGGACTCATAGAATGGGATCGCATTTGGAGCTTCGCAGTGTATTGATCCCTACTAACAGACCAAAACAGTAACAGTCAGAATGGGAGAAATTCAGAAGACACAGGGCATTCAAATCTAGGACTACTAATTTTTTTCTTTTGGAAATGAGATGATTGTTTATATTTAACAATGATGCTTCCATAGCAAAGAAAAAAGGCGTACAATGACCATTTGTATTTCTCACATTTAATTTCATTTAAGTATAAATAAAATGTCACCTAAATGCCACAGGCTTGCTTATAAACAAATGCTATTTTTTTATTACTTTTTTATAAACATATAATGTATTTTTGTCCCCAGGAGTACGGTCTGTGAATCGCCAGGTTTACACATTTCACAGCACTCACCATAGTACATACCCTCCCCGATGTAAGAAATGCTATTTTTAAGTGGCACTGTAATAAACTACATGTATTTAAATCTTTTATTCTTCCTCCCTCTTTTCCTAAATGGAGAACAAGAAAAAAATGAAACATATATTCTTGGAGAGGATAGTTGTTTTTAAAGGTTAGTAAGTTTTATTGATTCCTGTTGTACTTCAAGATGAAGCCGTTAGATACATAAAATTTAAAAATCCTCATGTACTGAAAATGTGGATTAATTTCAAACCATGTCAGAAGCTACAGATAAATCAGGCTTAAATTTAAAATACATCACATTAATTCAAGTAAAATGTTTTAAGTGCAGTATAAATAGGAAAAGAGTTTAAGCTTCCAAATGAATTTGAACAAAAAGGCTTTTCTCCAATATAAAATATAATTTAAAAATATCATTCTCAATATTCTGCTTTAGCCTGGAGTCTCTCATATATTTTTACTCAAGCTACTTCAATGAATGTTTCATTTTTATGATTATCTATGCTCTGAACAGCTCCTTCAAGATACATAAAATGGAAATTAACCATTAAAGAATGAGGTAAAGTCACTAACTTTTAGCCACAAGCCCTATCAGGATTGCCTTCACAAATACTGGTCCATACGAAGTATTCCCAAAGACAGAACAGTAGTTGAAAAAGACAAGATGACAATGAATGTGTTTTTGTTAGTAACACCAAAAGAATAACATTCCTTAGACTAGTTACTAAGTAATGTAAAATGTCTGAAAAAGCTGTTTTAAAGAGAGCTATTAATTTGTTATACCAACACCCTGGGTTTTCCAAATACTTAAAAACAAATCAGAAAAATAGATAAAGTAATATTTTGAGAATAATTTCATTAGCCCATGTGCTTGAGCAGATATAAACAGTTAAAACTAAGCATGTGGGAAGAGGCAACCTGATACATCATACTAAGCAGTGGCCTGTCCTTCTTTAAGAATAGATTAAACAATCATAAAAAGAGCTAACTTAAAAATTGAAAAATGCTTAAATATTAAAAGAAATTCTCATAGAAAATATTAATAAAAAAAGAGGACTGAAACATTTATCTATTTATTACACAGGGTGCATACATAAAACAACATATCCTTTAATTCACTTGTAGCCGTCCTCTGTACCAATCTCCTTCTTTCCCTTCACAATAAATTTTCAAAATAAGTTATTAGATCCATGTCCTAACCTGCCATACACTTTTCAATCAACTGCAATCTGACCTCCACTCATCCTGAAAGTGCTATAATAAGTCATCAATGATCTCCTAGCTGCTCAAGCAAATGAGCTGCTATCTGTCCTGACCCTAGTGGATCTCACTAAAACATTAGGTACAGTGTTTTAAAGATGCCACATCCACTGGCTCCGTAGAAACATTCTTCCCTGGTTCTCACCCAATCTTTCAGAAATCTCCTTCACAATAATCTTCAGCAGCTTTTCCTTCCCTGCACACCCCAACCATGCTATAATCTCGGGGTTCTGGGTCTAACCTTGTTTATTTCCCTTTTACATGCATTCCCTCTGGACAATCCAAAGTGCTAATAAAACAAACTATCTGTTTTTCAAATAACAAGGAGCTCTGGTTACCAGATCTACATTTCCAACCCAAATTGCTCTCCCTCGGCCTCCAACCCCCTTACAAATACAAACTGAAAAACCCTACCTACTTTCAATTCAATGTGTCCAAAACTAAATACATTATATTGTCCCTAAAACATGCTCCAATTCAGGCCAAATAAAGCAGAGGCATTGTGGAAGCCAGTTTCTTGTGCAAGCAGTTGAGACAACTAATGAAGGAGGGCTTACCACTGCTAAAATCTGGCCGACAGGACATTAGGCACAGAAGTTTAGTTTCTTGCTACTGGGACTGTCTCCAGCTGGAAACACCATTAACTGGAACTCAAAGTAGATAGTTCAGACTCACAGTGATGGGGCTGGAGGTTAGGGTGACAGTGAGAGAGAAGACAGGAGACAAGGCTCAACCCTGTAAGCCTCTTCAGTAATAAGAGGTACTGTCTACCACAAAGAATAGCAAGGCGTGGTGCTCATGGAGTACCTGGTACAGGGACATATTTACACGAGTTCATGGTTATGATACTTGCATACTGAAGTATGCAAGTATGAAGGGTACTGAAACTAACATAGAAATATTAGTAAGCATGTTAGTAAGTTTCCTGACATGTAAATGCCTCTTTCCTCCTTGGAAGGAATAAAACTGTAGGAAATATAAATTTTTCCTTTTCACTTTTTCCTAATGCTAAAATATTTCAACAGGAATCCAGAACCATTCTCTCAGAATTATTCCTGATTCCAAATACTAAAGAAACAAAGACTTGTCCCCATAAGATAGGGAGATAAGACACAGGACATGTAAGATTTAAAAGCCT
Source organism: Taxidea taxus jeffersonii (assembly GCA_003697995.1). Classification (NCBI taxonomy): domain Eukaryota; kingdom Metazoa; phylum Chordata; class Mammalia; order Carnivora; family Mustelidae; genus Taxidea; species Taxidea taxus. The sequence goes on along the minus strand of ML100310.1, from coordinate 50,783 downwards.
AAAGGAAGATCAATCAAATGTCCTTCTACAAAGAAACTTACCATATATATTTATATATATAAAGGGAAGCTTCTAAATGTATCTTTGTGTTTCCAGTGTCATTCAAGTGGATATTTCAGATGTAAAAAGAAAATTAATAATCCATAATCATAAAAATGTGCTTACAAATGAAAAACATGATTTGGTAATTTTAAATTTTGGTAAAATTTGGTAATTTTAAATTCATAATGGAAGACAAGAATAGCAGATTAAATATAGTATAAAATAAAATCAGTTAATTAAAAAACTGGTTCAAGAAATATTCAGATAACACAAATGAAAAAATAAAGGGATAATTATAATAAATGAAAACACACAATAGATAAGGTAGAAAGATTCACAATCTCTAACATCAAAAAAATATGAATTCCAGAAGGAACAAATAAAACAGAAACTAGGGAAATAATAACTAAAGCAATAGTAGTGACAGTACCAGTCAAGATTGCATCAAAGAAGAGCTTAAAAGAGTACGTAATGATGCCACTTTTAGCTAGAACAAAAATGCAATGCCATGGAAACTAAAGGTCTGCCAGGTTCTGGTTCTAGAAACAACTAGAGACAGCAGGAAGTATGACTCCGGAGAATTAGTAAGGAACCAAAGTAAAGGAACAAAGTCAAACTCCAAAAATCCAGAGGCAGGGATGGATTTCCTTGCTCTTGAGAGGAAGCTAAAAATCAATGCGGGCGATCACTTCTGAGCTATGGCTTTTAAGAAACCATATGCCTAGGAAAGGCAAAGGTCACAGACAGCCTCAAAACCAAGGAATCAAACTAGCTTCATGTGAAAGGGACAGAATTCAAAATGAAAAAAAGATACCTGATTCTCCAAATTCCTACAAACAGAAGGCAGGCTGGGAAACTACTCAGCTTAAAGCAAATATATATATATATATATATATATATATATATATATATGTACATATATATATAGCAGAAATATATATATATATATATATATATATATATATATATATATATATATATAGCAAAAATATATAGCAGAAAAGCAAAGAGCTGGGAAGGAGCACTAAACCCTAATCAAGAAACAGGCAACATATACCTGGCTAGATTTCACAACTGCTATAGAATTGTCATCACTGTGTGTCTCTTGTTCTCCCTGGTTTTTGAATGGGAGTTCTCCAGCCTTCTACCTTGTGCTGGCTGGATGGCTGGGGGTGGGGGGAATAACATGATCCTTTAGTTCACAGGTGTTTAGACTAGAAGACACTCCAAGGAAGCCTCAACTACACCTGGATATGATTTTTATTAAGTTTTTTTAAAGATTTTATTTATTTTTCAGAGAGAGAGTAAAAGAAGGGGAGCGGCAGGCAGAGGGAGAAGCAGGCTCCCCACTGAGCAGGGAGCCCAATGTGGGACTCAATCCAGGACCCTGGAATCATGACCTGAGCCAAAGGCAGACACTTAAGCAATGGAGCCACCCAGGCATCCCTGATTTTTATTAAGTTTACTGAGGTATAATTTATGTACAAATAAACTGTATCCATTTAAAACATAGAGTTTGATGAGTTTTGACAAATACCTGTATAACCACCACAATAAAGATAGATTCTTTCCAGGGCGCCTGGGTGGCTCAGTGGGTTAATGCCTCTGCCTTCGGCTCAGGTCATGATCTCAGGGTCCTGGGATCGAGCCCCACATCGGGCTCTCTGCTCAGTGGGGAGCCTGCTTCCTCCTCTCTCTCTGCCTGCCTCTCTGCCTACTTGTGATCTCTGTCAAATAAATAAATAAAATCTTTAAAAAAATTTTTTATAAAAAAGATAGATTTTTTCCATTGCACCTAAAAGTTCCCTTGAGCTCCTTTGTTACCAATCTGTACCCAGACAACCTCCATTTAGTAGAATCTCATGTATATGGAATCAAACAGTATATACATTTGTATATCTGACTTCTCTCATTGAAGAAAATGTTTTTGAGATTCTTCCATATTGTTACATGTATCAAAAATTCACTTCTTGGGCCAACTGGGTGGCTCAGTTGGTTAAACATCCAACTCTTGGTTTCAGCTCAGGTCATGACCTCATGGGTTGTGAGATGGAGCACTCAGTGGGAGTCTTCTTGAAAGATACTCTCCCAGAGAGGGTGGTGGAGTTACATTATATGTTTAAAAAAAAGAAAAGAAAGATACTTTCCCTCTGCCCCTCCTCCACTTGCTCACATGCTCGCTCGCTCTCTCTCTCAAATAAATAAATCTTTTTTTTTTAAGTTCACTTATCTTTATTGATCAGTATTCCCTTATATGAATGAGCCATAATTTGCATATTTATTCATGTGCTGATGGACATGTAGATTGTCTCCACATTTCAGGTACTATGAAAAAAGCTGCTTATGAACATTCAACTATTTACTTGGACATATGTTTTCATTTCTCGTGACTACATAATAGAATTATGGGGTCATATGGTAAGTTATCCTAAACATTTTAAGAAAGTGACAGACTGTTTTCCAAAGTGGTTGGGCCATTTTACATTCCCAGTAACACTGTATGAGCCTTCCATTTGATCACATCATCACCACATGTGGCTTTCACAGTCTTTATCATTTCAGCCATTTGAATGTGTGTTTGGTAGTATCACATTGTGCTTGATCATGGTCCATTCCTCCGATCAAATATGATGCTGACCATCTTTTCACACATGTCTATTAGTTACTGATATATTTTCTTTTGTGAGGTACCCATAAAATCTTTTGCACATTGGGTTATCTACTATTTCTTGAATTGTAAAGAGCTCCTCACATATTCTAGACACAAGCCCTTTGTCAGATATTTGTATTTAGAATATTTTCTCCCATTCTGTGCCTTGTCAGGTTATTTTCCAAATGATGTCTTTCCAAGAAAAAAGTTTCAATTTTGATAGTCCAGTTTATAACTTATTTCTTCATTGTGGTTTTTTTTTTAATATCCTATTTTAGAAATCTTTGCCTACTCATAGGTCATCAAGATCTTTCTGTTTTCTTTTAAATGTTCTCTAGTTTTGGGGCACCTGGGTGACTCAGTCAGCTAATTGTCTTCCTTCAGTTCAGGAAGTGATCCCAGGGTCCTGGATCGAGCCCCACATCAGGCTCCCTGCTCAGTGGGGAGTCTGTTTCTCCCTCTGCCTCTCCCCCCGCTTGGTCTCTCTCTCTCTCCCTCCCTCTCTCAAATAAATAAATCTTTAAAAAAAAGTTCTCTAGTGTTAAGCATTTTCATTTAAGTCTATGACCCATTTCATTTTTTCCCATATGGATATCCAGTTGCTCCTCCATAATTTGATTTAATTCCTTTAATTCCATTCCATCTTTGTGGGAAATCAACCACACATATATGTCCAGATGTATTTCTAGAATTTCTGTTCTAATCTATGGCTTTATCTATCTTCTCACCAACACTGATATCTCTATTACTGTAGCTTTAATTCTAAAAATCAAGAATGTTAAGTCCTCTTTCTTTTTTTTCTTTCTTTTCTTTCTTAATTGCTTTTTTTTTTTTTTTACCATAATCAGTTAGCATTTATTATGCATCTATAAAGATTTAGGTACAGTCCTACCATGACAGATTTTCTTTTTAGACATAAGATCTACTCAGACATTACTCCTAGGTCATAAAGAAGATATTTTAAAAATAAGCACACTGCAAAAATTTTACAATCAAAAAATCATTTTAACATAGAATAAAACACACAAAGAGTTTGGTTCTGTACTGCAGAGTGGAAGGGGCTACTTTGCAATAATTTAGGACAGTTCTATTCTGAGTGTATAGTTTCCATTTTTTTTGTCTTTTTTTTTTTTTACTTTATTTAAGCTTTATTTAAACATATGATATAACCCCACCACCCTCACCCAACCCCTCTTCCCCCCACCCCCCTCAGTTTGTTTTATGACATTAAGAGTCTCTTTTGGTTTTTCTCCCTCCCGATCCCATCTTCTTTCATTTTTACTTTTCCTACCACCTTAACTCCCACCCCCATTGCATCTCCACTTCCTCATATCAGGGAGATCATGTGGTAGTTGTCTTTCTCCAGTTGACTTATTTCGCTAAGCATAATACGCTCTAGTTCCATCCATGTCGTCGCAAATGGTAAGATTTCATTTCTTTTAATTGCTTTGTTTTTTAATGGTAACTTAAATCAAGCAGGGGAAGTTCCCCTCTATTCCTAATTTGCTGAGAGTTTTTACCACGGATGGTTGTTGCACTTTGTTAAACACTTGTTCTGCATCCATTGAGACAGTGACATGATTTTTCTTTCTTGTTTATGTGATGAAATACATAGATTTTCAAGTGCCAAAAACCTTCATGTTCCTGAGAAAAATCCCATACATTCACGATATATTATCCTTTTTATCCTCCTTCTGCATACAATTTGCTAATTATGAATGTTTAAGCATTCTTGATTTAAACATACTGCATACTAGTTTGCAGTTTTATGTTCTTACAATGTCTTTGTCTTCTTTTGGAAACAACATAACACTGAATTAACAAAATCAGTTGGGAAGCATTTCTTCTTCCTCTATTTCCTGGAAAAATTTCATGTAGGATATTTCTTCCATAAAAGCTTGATAAAATTCACCAAGGAAGCTACCTGGGTTTGGAGATTTCTTAGTGGAAAGGTGGTTAATCACGAATTAAGTTTCCTTGGAAGATAAGAGAAATTTCCCATTTCTTCTTGAGTCATTATTGGTTCTGTGTCTTTCAGGGAACGTGTCTACCTACTCAAAGCTTTCAGTGATATAAAATTGTTTATATTATTCTCTTATTATATTCTTAATGTGTGTAGGATCCATATGGTGTCTCCTTTTCATTCTTGATACAGTTAATTTGTGCTTTCTTTTTTATTTTCAATCGTGGCAAAATACACATAACATAAAATTTACTGTCTTAACCATTTTTTAAGTATACAGTTCAGTGGCATTAAGTACATTCATAAGGGCACCCGGGTGACTCAGTTGGTTAGGCATTGGACTCTTGGTTTTGGCTCAGAGCATGATTTTAGGGTCCTGGAATTGAGCCCTGCACCCAGCTCCTTGCTGAGCATGGAGTCTGGTTTTCCCTCTCTTTCTGCTCCTCCCCCAGCTCATGCTTTCACACTCTCTCTCTAACAAATAAAATCTTTAAAAAAAAAAATAGTACACGCATATTGCTGTGCACCCATCACCCCCATCCATCTCTAGAATGTTTTCATCTTCCCATACTGAAACTCTTACCCGTTAAGTAACCTCCCATTCCTCTCTGCCTACAGCCTTTGGCAAACACCATTCTACTTTTTGCTTTCATGAATCTGACTACTTTAGGTACCTCACAGAAGTGGAAACATACATTATTTATCTTTTTGTGACTGGCTTATTCTCCCTAACATAACATCTTCAAGTTTCATCCATGCTGTAAGGTGTCCGAAATTCCTTCCTTTTTAAGGCTCACTTATCTTCCATTGTATGTATATACCACATTTTCTTCCCATTCATCAACTAATGAACACTTGGAATTCTTCCACCTTTTGGCTGGTGCAAATAATATAATGAACGTGGGTGTACAAATCACTGTTCAAGTACCTATTTTCAATTCTTTTGGGTTTGTTCAATCGTATGGTAACTATTTTTAAATTTATTTGAGGAACTGCCATATTATTTTTCACAGTAGGCTGTACCATTTTACATTTCCACCAATAGTGCACAAGGGTCTCAATTTCTCCATATCCTTGCTAACAATTTCTGGGGCTCTTTTTTTTAATAGTAGTCATCCTAATAGGTGTGAGGTGATATCTTGGTATGTTTTTTATTTGCATTTCCAGAATGATTACTGATGTTGAGAATCTTTTCATGTGTTTATTGGCCATTTGCCTATCTCCTTTAGAGAAATGTCTATTCAAGTTATTTTGCCCATTTTTTGACGAGGTAGTTTTTTGTTGTTATTGAGTTGTAGAAGTTTTTTGTTTTGTTTTGTTCTTTTAAGAGAGAGTGCACATGTGCATGAACCAGGGGACGGAGGGGCAGAGGGAGAAGGAGAGAATCTTAAGCAGACTCCAAGCTGAGCTTGGTGCCCAACTCAGGGCTCAGTACCATCATGCCAAGATCATGACCTGAGCCAAAATCAAAAGCTGGATGCCTAACTGACTGAGCTACCCAAGCATCCCAAGTTGTAGAATTTTTAAATTTTTTCTGAAAATTAACCGTGTTTCAATTTGCAAATATTTTTTCCCATTGCATGGGATGTCTCTTCATTCTGTTGATTACATCCTTCGATATGCAAAAGTTTTTAATTTTGATGCAACTCAATTCATCTATTTTTTTGCTTTTGGTGTCATATCCAATAAGTCATTGCCAAATCCACTATCATGAAGGTTTTCCCCTGTATTTTCAATTAAAAGTTTTATGGTTGTAGCTCTTACGTTTAGGTCTTTGATCCATTTTGAGTTAATTTTTATATACAGTGTAAGGTAAAAGTCCATCTTGATTCTTTTGTATGTGTTTTGCATCCAGTTTTCCCCACAGAGTTTGTTGAAAAAGCTGTCCTTTTCCTATTGAGTGCTCTTGGCACCCTTGACAAAAATAATTTGGCCATATATGCAAGGGTTTATTTCTGGGGTCTCTATTCCAGTATATTATTTTATATATATCTGTCTTTATGCTAATACCACTGTTTTGATTACCATGGCTTTGTAATAAATTTTGAAATCAGGAAGTGTGAGAAGTCCAGTTTTGTTCTTCTTTTCCAGGATTTTTTGCCTATTCATTGTCACTTGAGATTCCATATGAACTTTAGGATGGATTTTTGTATTTCTGGAGGGGAAAAAAACATGTCACTGGAATCTTAATAGTATTGCATTCGACCCATATATCACTTTGAGTAGTATTGGCATCTTCACATATTAAGTCTTCTATGAGCACAGGATGTCTTTCCATTTACTAGTGTCTTAATTTCTTTCTGCAACATTTTATAGCTTTTCACCTCCTTAATTAAGCTTATTCCTAAGTATTTTATTCTGAGGCTATTGTAAATGAAATTGTTTTCTTAATTGTATTTCAGATTGTTTACCATTAGTGTATAAAAAATACTACTGATTTTTTGTGTGTGTTGGTTTTGTATCCCACTGCTTTGTTGAATTTTTTAGTTCTAAAGTTTTTTATGGGATATGTACAGTTTTCTATGTATAAGATCATCTCACCCGTGAACAGAGATGACTTCTTTCTTTCCAATTTGGTTCCTTTTTATTTCTTTTTCTTGCCTAATTGCTCTGGCTAGAACTTCTAGTATTGTGTTGAACAGAAGTGACAAGAGTGGGAATCATTGTCCTGTTCCTGACCTTAGAGGAAAGTCTTTGTATTTCAACATCAAGTATGATGTTGGCTATCTGCTTTTCGTATGTGGACTACTATTTTGAGATAATTTCCTTTTATTCCTAGTTTGTTAAGTATTTTTTTTATCATGAAGGGTATTAAATTTTGTCAGATACCTTTTCTGCATCAATTGAGATGATCATGTGGTTTTCTTCTGTCATTCTATTAATGCAAGTATTATATTGATTGAGTTTCCTATGTTGAAACTTGCATTCCAGGAATATCCCACTTGGTCACGGTATATAATCCTTTAAATGTGCTGCCAAATTTTATTTTCTAGTTGTGTTTCTTTCTTTCTTTTCTTCTTTCCTTCTTTCTTTTAAGAATTTTACATCAATATTCATCAGGGAAATTGGTCCGTAGTTTTTCAGTAGTGTCTTTGTCTGGCTTTGGTATCGGGGTAATGCTTCTTCATGTCATGAACTGAAAGTGTTTCCTTCTCTTCAATTTTTTGGAAGAGTATAAGGAGGATTGGTGTTAAATATTCTTTAGATGCTCAAGAGAATTTACCCATGAAGCCATCTGGTCCTAGGCTTTTCTCTGTTGTGAGACTGTTAAATATTCCTTCAATCACCTTACCAGTTACAGGTCTTTTCAGATTTTCTATCTCTTCATGGTTCAGTCTTTATAGATTGTGTGTTTCCAATAATTTGTCCATTTCATCTGGTTGATCCCATTTGTTGGCATGTATTTGCTCATCTGCTCACCTATGATCCTTTTCAGTTCCATAAAATCAGTTGTAATATCCCCTCTTCCATTTCTAATTTCAGCTATTTGAGTTTTCTTTCTTTTCTAGTCAATTCAGCAAAGGTTTGTCAAATTTGTTGATTTTTTTTTTAAGAAAACAGCTCTTGGTTTTATTTTTTCCCTAATGTTCTTCATCCTCCATTTTGTTTGTCACTGCTCTAATATTTATTATTTCCTTTTTTTCTGCTAAGTCTGGAGTTTGTTTCTCTTTTTCCAGTTCCTTAAAATGCAGATTTAGGTTGTCAATGTGAGTTCTTTTTTTTTTTTTTTTATAATTTTTTTTTAAGATTTTATTTATTTATTTGTTAGAGAGAGAGCGAGCACAAGCAGACAGAGAGGCAGGCAGAGGCAGAGGGAGAAGCAGGCTCCCTGCCGAGCAAGGAGCCCGATGCGGGACTCGATCCCAGGACGCTGGGATCATGACCTGAGCCGAAGGCAGCCGCTTAACCAACTGAGCCACCCAGGCGTCCCTCTTTCTTCTTTTTTAATGTAAGCTTTTACAGCTATAAATTTTCCTCTTATCACTGCTTTCACTGAATCTCACAAGTTTTGATTCCTTGTGTTTTCATTTGCATTTATCTCAAGATATTTTCTTACATCCCTTTTGATTTCTTCCTTACTTATTTCTTGCTCAGAATGAGTTATTTAATTTTGATACCTTTATGAATTTTCCAGATTTACTTCTGCTTCTGACTTCTAGTTTCCCCATTTTTTTTTTTTAGATTTTTATTTATTTATTTGACAGAGATGACAAGCAGGCAGAGAGAGAGGAGGAAGCAGGCTCCCTGCGGAACAGAGAGCCCGATGCAGGGCTCGATCCCAGGACCCTGGGATCATGACCTGAGCCCAAGGCAGAGGCTTTAACCCACTGAGCCACCCAGGTGCTAGTTTCCCCATATTTTGATCAGAAAAATATATTGTGTGATTTCAATTTTTCAAAATTTATTAAGAATTTTTGTAGCCTACCATATGGTTTACCCTAGAGAATAGTCTATGTGCCCTTGAGAAAAATGTGTATTCTGCCGTTGTTAGGTGATTTGCTCTGTGTATATCTGCTTGGTCCCATTCGTCAATGGTGTTTTTCAAGTCTCCTATTTCTTAACTACTCTTCTGTCTGATTGTTCTATCCATTATTGAATATGGGAATGTGGGGTGCTGATGTTTCTTACTATTATTGTAAGAGCTATTTCTCTCTTCAGTTCTGTCAATGTTTGCCTCATATATTTAGACTTCTGAGGTTTGGTGCATCTATGTTTATAATTGCTAAATCTTCTTGGTGAATTGAACCTTTTATCATAATATAATGTTCTTTGTCCTGTAACAGTTTACTTAAAGTCCATTTCATATGATATATAGCCACCTCTGCTCTCCTTTGGTTACTATTTACATGGAATATCTTTTTTCATCCTTTCAATTTCAATGTGTGTGTCCTTAGATCTAAAGTGAGTCTCCTATAAACAGCATATAGTTGGATTCTTCTACACCATGACTTTTCATTGCAGAGTTTAATACATTTACACATAAAGTATAGTTAATTAGTGATGGACAAAGACTACTGCCATTCTGTTATCTTCTGTATTCTTATAGCTTCTTTGTCTCTCATTTCCTTCTTTACTGCCTGCCCTTTTTATTTAGTTGATTTTTTGTAGTGAGTTGTTTTCATTCCCTTCTCATAGCTTTTTGTGTCTATTTTCTCTGTGGCTACCATGAAGATCACACACACACACACAAATCCTAAAGTTATAACAATATATTTTAAACTTCAATTACATACAAAACCTCTACTCCTTTACAGCTCCATGTCTCTTCCCACAGCTTTTTGTTACTTATACCACATACTCATTAACATATTTATAATTATTTTATGCATATTTCTTTATACTCCTATAAAAAACAAAAAATGGAATTATGAGCCAAAATTAAAATTCTACAGGATTTTATATTTATCCCTGTATTTCTTTTTATTTGATCAGTCTGACCAGAATTTATCAAATTTAGCTTTTCAAAGAAAAAAAAATCAGTGCAGGATGCCTGGGTAGCTCAGTTGGTAAAGTGTATGCCTTCAGCTCAGGTCATGATCCCAGAGTCCTGGGATCAAGTCCTGCCTTAGGCTCCTTGCTTCTCCCTCTACCTGATGCTGCCCCTGTTTGTGCACTCTCTCTTTCTCTGACAAATAAAATCTTAAAAAAACAAATGCTTGGTTCATTGATGTTTCTCTACTGCTTTTTGTTGCATTGATTTCTACTCAACTATTTTTTGCCTTCACTGTGCTTACATTGGGTCCACTCACCTCTTATTTTTCCAGCTTCCAAAGGGGGGAAGCTGTGATCACTGATTTTACATATCTCTTCTTTTTAAAGATTTTTTTTATTTTAGAAAGAGAGAGCGAGAGTGTGTGCACAAACTGGAAGGTGGGGCAGAGAGAGAGAAAGAATCTTAAGCAAAATCCATGCTGAGCATCGAGCTTGACACTGGGCTCAATCCCAGGATGCTGAAATCATGACCAGAGCTGAAATCAAGAGTCGAACAATTAGCGACTGAGCCACCCAGGCACCCTGATATCTCTTTACTGTTATAAGCATTAAGAACTCTAAATTTCTGGGGCACCTGAGTAGCTCAGGGGGTTAAGCCTCTGCCTTCAGCTCAGGTCATGATCTCAGGGTCCTGGGATCGAGCCCCACATCAGGCTCTCTGCTCAGCAGGGAGACTGCTTCCCCCCGCCTCTCTCTGCCTCTCTGCCTACTTGTGATCTCCCTCTCTGCCAAATAAATAAATAAAATCTTTAAAAAAATAAAAAACTCTAAATTTCCCTCTAATCATTGCCTCAGCCGTACCTCATAAATTTTCTGTTTTCCTTACTTTTTGTTTGAAAATATTTCCTAAATTCTCTTGTGATTTCTTGAACAGCGGGTTGCAGAGAAGTGATTTTTTTGAGGACACCTGGCTGACTCAAGTCAGTGGGGCATGCAACTCTTGTTCTCAGGGTTATGAGCTCGAGCCCCACACTGGGTGTGGAAATCATTTAAAATTAAATCTTTTTTGGGACATCTGGGTGGCTCAGTTGGTTAAGCAGCTGCCTTCGGCTCAGGTCATGATCCCAGCATCCTGGGATCAAGTCCCACATCGGGCTCCTTGCCTGGCAGTGAGCCTGCTTCTCCCTCTGCCTCTGCCTGCCTCTCTGTCTGCCTGTGCTCGTTCGCTCTCTCTCTCTCTCTCTCTCTGACAAATAAATAAATAGCATTTTTTAAAAATTAAATCGTTTTTAAAAAGTAGTTTTTTTAAAATTTATAAACATTTGAGGGCTTTTCTGGATGTGCAATACTTTTATTATTCATTTCTCATTAAATTCAAATAAGGACAGAATATATACTCCATGTCCTTCATCTTCTGAGACCAACTGAGATTTGTCTTACGACCCAGAGATGACCCATCTGGATGAACATTGCATGTGCACCTAAAGGATGTGTAATCCACACTTATTGAGTGGGGTATTTTATAGATGTCAAGGACGTTGAGGTGAGTCAGTGCATTTTTCAAGTCCTCTATCGTTACTGGTTTTTCTGCTACATCAGTTCCTAAGAAAGGATGTTAAAACCTGCAACATTTGTGGATTTATTTCTCCCTTTAGCAGTTACGTTTTGCTTCATGTTTTTGAAGCTTTACTATTTGCGACACACACATTTATAATTGTTATGTCATGCTTATGAACTGACCCTTCTGTCATTAGAAAATTATGTTTGTCTCTAATAGTTCTCCTTAGCTTACTGTCTAGTTAACTGATATTTAATATAGCCATTCCAACTTTCTTATGCTTGTTTTCATTTTATATCTCTTTACATTCTACATCTCTTTCAATTTACTTGTCTTTGTACTTTAAAGTATGTCTCTATAGATAATACACAGTTTGTTCTTGCTTTTTTAATCCAATATAACAATCACTGCCTTTGGATTGGACTGTTGAATCTATTTACATTTAATGTAATTATTGGTATGGTTCTATTTTGCTATTTGTTTTCTATTTGTCCCATCTCCTCCTTGTTCCCCTGTTCTTCCTTCCCTACCTTCTTTTGTGTTGACTACTTAACTGTATTCCATTTTAATCCCTCTAGTTATATTTCTTCCTGGTTATAGGTCTTTCTATTACATTTTTAGTACTTGTTCTAGGTATATGTTATGCAACATTTAGTATGGCTCCCTATAATCCCCATCTCCTGGTATTCATGCCCTTGTATAAGCCCTTTTCCTAGACTGTACAATGAATCTAGTAATTTACTTCTAATAACCCAAATTTAACACAAGTGGTAGGATATCGCTTCCAAGATTAGTTTACAAAAAGACTCTGGTTTCCACCTTGCTTATCCTCTCCAATGCAAGCCAGCTACCATGCTGCATGCTGTCCACTGGGGAAGTCTAAACAACAAGAAACTCAGGGAAGCCTCTGAATGAAAGCTGTGAGACTGAGACCCTCAGACAAATACCCCACAAATACTTTGACTGCAGCTTTATAAGAGAACCCGAGCCACAAATCTCAGCTAAGTCATGTCCACAAGATAATAAATGTATATTGTTTTTAAGCTGCTAAGTCTTGGAGTAATTTGTTATGCAGCAATAGACAACAACTAATATGGAGTTCGGTACTTGGAAGTGAGATAGTGCCTAAAAACTTGGAAATGTCATGTGAACCAGATAGTGGTGGGAGTCTGGAAGACTTTGAATAGTATGCTAGAGAAAGACAAAATTGACTTGAAGAAGCTGTAGGTAGAAATCTGGAATTTGAGGACACTGCCAGTAAGAGCTCATGATGAAATGAGAGACATGTTATTAAAAACTAGAGGGAGAGGGATCCTTTTTATACAGAGGCAGAAAGCCCACTATCACCTTCAGTAACATGTAAAATAGAAAATGTTGTTAATAATTAGATAAGTGATACAGTGAAGGAGATTTCCAAGCAAAGTATTTCTTGTTGCCTACAGTAAAATGCAAGAGGAAAGTACAAATTAAAAGAAAAAAGAACGAGGGCTTCATGGTTTTAAAAATTTTCAGTCTCCAGCTAGAAAAGGATGCTTAAGTAAGAAATGGCATCCAAGTGAAGTTTGGGCACTGCCTTGAGATACAGTGGAAATGAAAAACCTTTTTATAGGGTCAAAAAGATTAAAGGTAGTACATTAGAGTACTATACATAGACACATAGAAACCTTTAAAAAGATTAAGCCTATTCCATACAGATTCTCTCAATCAAATAAATCTCCAGAAAGGTTAAGGTCATTGTCCCTCAATCCTCTCCCAAGCAACCCAATATAGAAAGGGAATCTCAATGAGATTAATATAGGTAGATTTTGTCTAATGGAATGAACATGAATGAGATGTATAGGAGGTCTACAAAATTTCTGAGATAATCATATCAGCAAAATCACTTCTCTCCTGGACTGAAAAGATAGAATACAAAATGAGAAGGGGTCAGTGGACCCCCAAAATTCTTCTGGAAGGAAGCAGATTGAGAAAACTACTCAGCTGCAAATACGTGCTATCTTTCATGAAAAAGGAAGAACTCACAAGATGAAATCAAGAACCTAGTGAGAAGAGCCAAGAGGCATGGAATATTATTCTAAGGTCTTGAGCCTTAACTAAGGAATTTTTAATATTTTCCCAACTAGATTTCAAAATTGCTATGGACCAATGACTACTTTGTGCCTCCTATTAGTCTTCTTTTTAGAAATGTCTATAATGATTATTGTTAGTTGGGTGTGTTGGGAGCAAGTAACTATTAGAACAGACATTTCTCCAAAGATATACCAATGACCATTAAGCTCATGAAAAAATGCTCAGCATAGTTATTAGGGGAATGCAAATTAAAACCACAATGCAATACTACTCCATGCCCATTAAAATGATCAAAATCAAAAACACTTATAATACCAAGAGTTGAGGATGTAAAAAACTGAAACATTCACACATTGTTAATGGGTATGTAAAATGGTACTGCCACTTTGGAACATGGTTTGATATTTAATAAGTCAATCGGAGAAAGACAACTATCATATGATCTCCCTGATATGAGGAAGTGGAGATGCAATGGGGGTGGGGGTTAAGGGGGTAGGAAAAGAATAAATGAAACAAGACGGGATCGGGAGGGAGACAAACCAAAAGAGACTCTTAATGTCATAAAACAAACTGGGGGGGGAGGGGTGTTGAGAGAGGGTGGTGGGGTTACATTATATGTTTAAATAAAAATAAAAAAATACATATATATATAATCATTAAAAAAACCCAAAAAACAAACAAACAAACAAAAAAGTTAACTATACACTTATCATACAACCCACTGCTAGATATCCACCCAAAAGAAATGAAAAACACCTGTTCAAACAAAAATTTGCAATATGAATGCCCATAGCTGTATTATTCATAACAAACTATGGATACGTGCAAATGAATTTCAATAATAATGTACGAAGTAAAAGAACCAGATGCATAAGACTACATAGTTCATGAAATTTCTAGAAAAGACAAAACTATAGAGACAAAAAGCAGATCACTGCTTGCCTGAGCCTTGGAGTATAATTCCATATTATAAAGATATTACTTCTTCCCAAATTGATCTACAAACTCAATACATTTGCAATCACAATCTCAACAGAGGGTGTGTGTGTGTGTGTAAACTGGCAGGCTATTTATAAAACTGAAATGAAAATGTAAAAAACCAAGATAAGCATATACTACACTACTAAAACTCAAGATCTATTTCAAAGCTACAGTAATTAAGGCAGCACAGACTAGCACACAGATAGACAGACAGACAAATGTAGGAGATAAGAGTCCAGAAACAAACCCACACAAATCGGATTTCCTAGTTTATAATAATGATGCCAACTACAGCAGAGTGAAAAGAATGGGGGGTTTTTCTGTAGGTTTTTGTTGTTGTTGTTGTTGTTTTTAAGGTGCTAGATCAAATGGCTATCTGCTATCCTGGGCCAGTGGTGGGGAGGGGTGTGGTGGGAGCCCTACCTCACTTCATATGTAAAAATCAATAACAGATGTGGCACATGCCTAAATGAGAAAGATAAAATTAGAAAGCTTCTAGAAGCTAACACAGACAAGTATCTCCATAATCCTGGGAGAGATAAGGCAAGTAATCTTAAACAGGACACACAAAAACAAACACAAATGATATCAGAGACAAATAACAAATAAAAATACACTATAATTTAATAACATTCAACAGAACACACAGTGAAAGTAGAAGAAGACATTTGCCATATGTGTATCAATAAATAATTTGTATGCAGATATATAAAGAATTATGACAAATCAATACAGGAAAGACTGACAAACCATTTTTTATTAAAAATAAATAGGAACTTCACAAGAGAGGACATCCAAATGGCCAGAAACCATGGGGAAAAGTGCTTGATGTCATTAGTCATGAGAGAAAATGCAAGTTAAAACACCATACTAGAATTGCTAAATCTAAAAGAAAATGACAAACCAAGTGCTGGGAAAGATGGGGAGCCACAGTCTCTGAAGTCCTACTATGGAAATATAAATTGCTATAACCATTTGGGAAAATTCTTTGGCGGTATCTGCTGTAATTACACTTCCAAGTCAACATAGCGTACATATGTGCACTAAAAGACATATAAAATAATGTTCACAGCAGAATTATTTTTAATAGCCAAACCTGGAAAAACCCAAATGCCCGGTAATAGTTGAATGGATATTTAAATGTGATATATTCACACAGTAGTAAAATTTAAAAAAATAATCCATTGCTAAATGCAACATGAATCAATCTCCCAACATAATGCTGAGCCAATGAAGCTAGAAAAAAGTGAACATACTTTATGAATTAGGAACAGTTAAAACTAATCTATGGTGATACAATGCAGAATAGTGGTTATTTGGCGGGGTGGGGATGATAAATGACTGGGAAGGAGCAAGACAGAGGTTTCTGGAGAGCTGGTGATGTTCTCTATCTTGATTTAAAAGGTGGTTATATGAAGGTATTCATTTTGTAAAACTTCATCAAGCATGAAGATTTTGTGTCTTGTTGTACGTGACATGTTGATTTTAGAAGTCTGCCACAAAGACTGAACTACAGCTACATTTATTAATATGGATGAATCTGAGAAATATGGTGAGAAAAAGAAGCTTCAAAATAACATAAAAAGTATGGTCCCACTTATATAACGTTCAAAAAATTAAAAAGCAAAGAAATGATTAACATAAAAGACAGGACAATGCTCCTCTCAGGTGATGGGAAGAGGAGCCAATAGTGAAGGACACGCAAAAGTCTCCTGGAGTACTACGTCATGGTGTTTCTTGGGTGGGCCAAAACTATAGGGATGTTTATTTTGTAATTGTTCTTTAAAGTGTACCTGTATATTCTTGTACACTTTATACATGTATGCTGTTTCAAAGCTATAAAATATCGCAGAGTAATACAACTTTTGCACAACTACTGCATTATAAATGATCAGAAAATTAAAGCAAGAACTAACTAGATTTCATGTCTTTGCATTAATCTGAGCAGTGGGTAATAATGTTACACAACCATCTGAAGAATCGTCTTCTAAGGGTATTGCTAAATACAAATGAAACATAAAAATAAATAACAATTAATAATACAGTAAACTATCAAATAACATTGAAAATAAGAAAATACAAATGACTTTCAATGATCCATAACATACTTATTTTAATTTTTCAAAGGGAACTTTATTAGGAATAAAAAGAAAAACTAAATGAAGAAAAAAAATTAGATGTTAACAAAACTAAAAAATGACCAGAGTCATAGACTAAAGACTTCATGTTTTCCCCATTTCTTACTTTAAAATAACACATGTAATTTTAAAAATTAAAAATAAAAACTGTCTTTAAAAATCATACAATTAAGTAAACATTTAATAATAGATCTCTGGTTTAATAGCACAACACTTAGTATTTTCATTCCCTTAAAATTAAGTTTTATAGTAATATACTTATAAGCTTACTGTCATCCTTTTTTGTTTATTAAAAGGACAATCAAAACTGTTCAATATTATGATCTCACAAAAAGAAACTTGCCTGTGAAATAAAAAGATGCTGTTACAAAGCCCCACTCCTTAAAAATTTTTTTAAAAAGTGACTACGTTTGTAAAAAAAAATCTGACTCACTTTTTAAAAAAATGCCTAAGGGAAAAGCAAGGCCACTATTTTCAAAGCAATTCCATCTCAGTTACAAATCTGTTGCCAATTCCTTGCCTTGGTGAACACCGAAGAATGATATTTAATAAGCACATGAATGTTGAAAATTAATGAGTAGTTAAATGGTTTTATGAGAGTGAAATATTATGTTGGGTTTTATGGAGTACCCTAAGAAACAGTTTTCATTCTTCATTTATGTAGCAGACTTATTTCTAGAGCTCAAGGTTAAGTGGCCACTATAGCAAAAATATCAAATTAATCAGATATAATCCATCCTAAGTGTCCTACCCAAATGAAATGGTGAAAAAAATTAATTTGAGAAAAATGATTAATTTTTCTTTCTTTCAAAAATACTTATCACAAGAGCTCCTCTGAGACTGACTGAAAGAAATGCAACCAGGTGTTGATCATGGATGATTATCATCAAAGAAGAGATAACCTGTGAAATTACAAGGAAGCACAGAAAAAGGGCCTCCTCTGGGGCAGAGGCGGTTTATATGGACCGAGACCCAACTCTTAGTCCCTGTCTGCAACCCACTGCCCCATTCTCCACTGGGAGCTCAGGTTTTACAACACAATGGCCCTGTCGAAGACCCAGGTCTACCGTTCCAAGCCCAATAAGCAAACACTAAATCACATATGGCTATTTAAATTAATTACCATGTAAAATTCATCTCCTCAGTCACACTAGTCACATTTCAAGTGCTTAGCAGTCATATGTGAATAGTGGCTACTGTGCTGGACAGCATAGCCATAGGCCATTTCTATGCCGTAAGTTCTACTGGAAGGTGCTGCTGCAGAATGTATCTTTTTTTTTTTTTAAGATTTTATTTATTTATTTATTTGACAGACAGAGATCACAAGTAGGCAGAGAAGCAGGCAGAGAAAGAGGAGGAAGCAGGCTCCCTGCTGAGCAGAGAGCCCATGTGATGGGGGCTCAATCCCAGGACGCTGGGATCATGACCTGAGCTGAAGGCAGAGGCTTTAACCCACTGAGCCACCCAGGAGCCCCTGCAGAATGTATCTTTGCCCAAACAGCGGGGCTATTTGTAAATATAATGAATGTACTTAGTGAACATTTAAGGATGTTTTACTACGTGTAATCCCAACCATATTTATTTATGTCAGTGGATATAAAGAATCCCTAGGAAGGGAAGGTATTGATCCAACAATCTAGGAGTAGGCGCTATTTATAGTGTTAAGGTCATTTACATATAAAAAGAGAGCTTAACGAAGTAAAAATACTTTTTTACAGTTTTTTACATCATTATTTTTAAAGTAAAAAATGTTTTTTTCACATAGATCAACATGTGCAATCACAACTACATTTTCGTTATACTTGATCGCCATCTGCTGGCCATATTGGTAAACTACACAAGCAAGTGAAATGCTTGCTCTACCGGGAGACATTTTTAAAGGACATACACAGTCCCAGCTTTTTGCTGCAATGCATTCCTGGAAAACCACATCATAAAGAGGATCATTGCAAAGCAAATCATATTTTCCATAAAGGCAGGTCTATAATTAGATTCTTCATCCCAAACTAAAATCTGGCATCAAATAACCTATGGAAGGATCTCATTAAAGCTAGATGCAAAAAAATTATAGTCCTCTAGAATCACTTAAAATAGGATAATTTTTCTCCAAATCCTTTCTATAGGTATGAACAAATTTATAATTTAGAGGACACAACATAAATTAAGAGATAAAACTTTAATTCATATAAAGATAACCTAAATCTAATATGGTAAAAGTAATATACAATAAATAATAATTCTGTTTACACATTCCTAGAATTTTTATGTAATCTAGATGGTAGCTCTTGATAAGATGGCATCTAAAGAAATCTAAACCAATGCCTTCTTTTTCATGAACAAAGCCCTCTAAAATAAGCAGAATCCATGTGTTTCTTCCACGGGGAAGCAGGCTGATTCATCTTTACTCCCCTCCACCCTCTCTTAACCCATAACTTTGAAAGCAAACTTTCAAATAAAATTAATAAGTGGCATTAAAGCATTCTTTTTCATCTTTTCTATCTTAGACCCTAACTTCAGTTCAGTGATAAGCTACCAAACCACATCATACTTCACTGAAAAGTCATAAAAATAATTACAAGCCATTAAAAAGCTTCAAAACATTTTCCACAGAATCATAAGACAAGAATACAACCTATTATCTTTGTATTCTGTGTTTGGGATAATGCACAAAAAGAATATACAGAGACAACATGAACTTATGTCTAACTATTACTTAGGCAGCCTTTAATTTAGGGTATGGCCAAATGCAAAAAAAAAAAAAAAAAGTGGGGCATGGCACCAGCGACACTGTATCCCTTCTGTCTGAGGGGGAAAGGGATTTGCTGACTTACCTAAATAAAGATTCCTTCGAAGCCTCTTTTAAAATACTCTTACCACTCCTTATTCTGAAAGTGCACAGGTTCATATTTACAATGAGAACCTTTCTGCATACCCATTAATTTATTTTTCTCAAGAACACAATGATTTTCAGTAACTCAAAATAACTGACCAATCGATTTTAAGATAATATCCTTTAGGAATTTTGGATAATTAGAGAAGAATGGCCAAAAAACTAAGAAGCAAGGCCCTGCAGGAACTATTAAAATAACGATCACCATGTCAGCAATGATGGTGGCCATAATAGCTAACACTTTCCCAGGTCTCATGTCAGAGGCTCTAGATCTCCATTTTACAAATGATGAAACCAGGATTTAGGGAAATTAAGTAACTTGCCTGAGGACATATGGTTGCCAAGTGTCAGAAGTGAGGTTTGAACAAAGGCAAACTGCTTCATTTCAGCTCAGCCTAGAAAAATCCAAGAACAAAGGCACAGTCGCCCAGGACTGCTGATGCAGCTCAAGTGGGGGAAAAAGATAGATGAAAGTGGAATTTCCTTATTTGCTGCGGAAAGTACTCATGTCTACATGGTCAACTAGAAAGAGCGTGAGGTCTGAAATCATCAAGACCGAGACTCCGAAAGTGGATCCGTGAATGGAAGTGTCACGACCTTACTGAAGCTGTTGCCTCATCTATGAATACAAAGGGCCATCACGGCAACCTCAAAGAACTGTAGGAGGATGAAGTCAGACAACTCATAAAAGATGTCTGGAATAGTATCTAGCATGCAGTAGATGCTCCATAAATGGTACAACTTGCCCCACTTGATTTCTGTTTTCACAACCTAGAAATACAAGTGAAATCCACAAGTATTAATTTGGGGGGAAAATTTCATTCTTATGTTTAAACTTGAGTATTTGTTTCTTATAGTTAAGTGTACATCGTTGATGTTAATGATGTCCATGCCCAAATATCTTAATAAGATGATATTCTGGAGGGCAACTAAACAGAATCTATCAAAAAATAAGTGTGTAGACTATTAAAAATAATACAGACACATGTACAAAATAAAAGTTTTCAACTTTCCACACCTGACTAGTCCTACACTCTAAAAGCAAAACTGTTTCAAATGTCACACCCAGGGGCGCCTGGGTGGCTCAGTGGGTTAAAGCCTCTGCCTTTGGCTCGGGTCATGATCTCAGGGGCCTGGGATCGAGCCCTGCATCGGGCTCTCTGCTCGGCGGGGAGCCTGCTTCCTCTTCTCTCTCTGCCTGCCTCTCTGCCTACTTGTGATCTCTATCTGTCAAATAAATAAATAAAATCTTTAAAAAAAAAAAGTCACACCCAGAAATATCCCTTACACATGTACACATATGTATCCACATATTCTCTTTAAAATATACATACACACACAAAAATGGAAGCTCGCTATACTTTCATATACTTCTTTTAAACTTTATATATCTTAGAGATTTCCCCATACTAGCCCATACAGATTTTTGTTACCAACCCACAAAATGTTGCACCTACTAATAATCCCACCAATAGTTTAATCCATTAAACTTGTTAACGTACCTAGCTACTGAAACAGTGATTTCTGGGGCACCTGGGTGGCTCCATGAGTTAAAGCCTCTGCCTTCGGCTCAGGTCATAATGCCAGGGTCCTGGGATCGAGTCCTGCATTGGGCTCTCTGATCCGTGGGGAGATTGCTTCCCCCCCCCCCCCCCCCCCCCCCCCCCCCCTACTTGTGATCTCTCTGTCAAATAAATGAATAAAATCTTTAAAAAAAAAAAAAAAAGGAAAGAAACAGTGATTTCTTTTCTGGGCATCAGTAATAGTCCAAAATGCAGGCAGCTGCAGAGCAATATATGTACCAAAATGTTAACCAAAGCATTCTCTATAACAATAGAGAATTAAAAGCAACAGAGACAGGTTAAATTACAGTCTATCCACACTATGGATTATGATCTGCAATTAAAAAGACACACAGACTACACGACAGGATCAGACAAGGGCAAGTGGCAAAAGAGCAAGTCTCAGAACAGTGCAGAGAGTGTAAACTAACTCCTAACTTTGTAATTACCTTTGTGTGGCTATGTGTCTACTAGAGAATGACACACACCAAATTGCTGATGACTATTACATCCCGTGAGGCAAGTGGAATAGGAGGACCTGGAGAGAAGGGCTTTAACTTTTTACCCCACGTGTTTCTATACTGAGGTTTTTACAAGAAGCAGATATTGTATACAGTTTGTATAGCTTCCTAAAAGGAGGACAAAAACCGTATTAGGCATCTAGTGCTGCATAACAAACTACCACAAACTGAAGCGCTTTAAACAACACACATGTTTTACATATGTTCTCATAGTTTCTGTGGGTCAGAAGTGTAGGTACAGCTGAGCGGGGTCCTCTGCTTAGGACCCTATGAGGCCGCCATCATGGTTTGCCCAGAGCTGGATTCTCATCTGGAGGCTCTCCTGGGGAAGGATCCACTTCCCCACTCACATGGTTATCAGCAGCATTCAGTGTCCTGTAGCTAGAGAATTCACAGCAGCCTGCTTCTTCAAAGCCAGCAAGGAAAAGGCAGCAAGACTCCAGACCCAGTCTGCTGGCAGGACAGAGTCTTACATATCATAGTGTAATCATGGAAGTGACATCCCAACACCACTGCCATATTCTATTAGAAGCAAGTCACAGGTCCTACCCATACCCATGGAGTAGCGAAAACCCAGAAGAGGACCATGGAGCCACCTGAAAGTCTGTCTACCACAAAGATAATTACGGTCTTTACCAGATCACTGTGATAAGTATCTGAAAGATGACCGGGAAGCAACATAGATGGATACAGCTCATGGTGGCAGAAATAAATGAAATCAGCCAGACTATACAGGGATAAGATCTAAGTCTGTGGTCTCATCAATAACATTTTGTAAAATCACACTCCAAACTCAAATGTAAGTAAAATATTTCACCGCCAAGAAAAGAAGCAGATGTCTGCCATTTAAATGCAGTAATAGATCTCCAATAAAATAGCAAAATTATCTGAAAAGCAGTTTTTCTAAAAGAAAACACAGATCATAACCTAATCCTAAACCAAGAATTATGAAAAAGGAAAGCAAAGAACAAAACCAGGATGTAACTAGCTACGTGTCAAAGCTGTCTGATGTGAAATGTTAAGTTTACTGGTGGTATGATGTGTATCTGGTGGGGATGCATGAGAATAAGCATGACAGAATATAACCTCCTACTACTTCTAACATGTTTAGAACGAAGCTGCAGCCCGCATCCTACAGGAAGAACAAAGGTAAAGGAAAGGTGTCACCTCTGCTGAATAGGGAGGCCTAACAAAGAGGCTTCAGAAGGGCTCTGCATCTGTAATAATAGGAAAAGGCTAGGACACAAACAGCATAATCTAAAATGCCATTAGAAATACTTCACAGACAAAAAGGTCTAAGTAAAGCAGGATTTTATAAAGTGATCAAAAAAGAAACACTAAGGGGGAAAATCTTTTAAGATTAAAGAGGTTTTTCAAAGGACAAGTTGAAGTGGTTGTAAAATTTATGAGGCAGCATTAAACTTCAGTTCTAAGTAACAATAAATTATTCACTATAAAAACATACATGTGTCAAATATTATAAGCCTCTTAAACTTTTTAAAACTATTTCTTACAGAACTGATTAGCTGTATTAGGCCAACACTAGCAGATACTAACTTTTTCATTAGCATAGTGTGACCGCTTAGTGAAGGAGCAACTTTAGAAAAATGGAGACAGACCATCAGTAGACTCTACACCACCACTTCTGACCTCATCTGACACATTATGTATTTGGCTTTTAAATCAATTTTACTGCCCTTAGCTAAAGTAAGGTCAGTTTTATTTTTTAGATGCCTTCATGTATATAAAATTACAAATGTCTGTTAATTCATGTACATGTGGATTAAAATTTGAAAATAGATTAAATTAAGAGAAAAACATAAGAAAAGATATTCTGAGGAGTTTTCTTTTTGTAACACTAATTGGACACTAGCCTTCGTGGTATTCTGATACTTGACCAGAAAGATATTTCAGTACGCCTTGGCCAGCTCACTGTCTTTATATCCCTCACAGTGTATGAAGGGCATCTCTACAGCCTATATCCACTTCTCTTAACTTCGAAAATTTATCCTTTCTTCAACTTGTCGTGAAAGTTTTATTTTAATCCTTGTGGGCTCCTCTCTGTCACATCTACCTGTCTCAGAAGGTTTTTGCACAGATTAAGTCTGTGGCGGTGCCCAACATCGTTCATTCATTCATGCACGTGAGCACTCAACAAATAGAAATACTTACAGAGTTCCTAAGAGATTCCTGCCCAGCACTAGGCACTGGAAACACAGTGCAAATAGGAAAAGCACAGTCTCTGTCTCATGACATTTACCCTGTAGCACAGAGGACAGATATGGAACCCTTGAATGTCATGAGTGCACCAGTGAAACACAGAGTCCCTTAAACAGACCTGGGGTGTCAAGTAAGACTTTTTGGAACTGTAAGCTCTGAAGGGCTGAAGAGAACCAAACGACTGCCTGCTTTTCCCATCAATTATGTATTATTTGAATAACTCGCACTACATGCCATTTTATTACAGGTGAGCAACACGGAAAAAGAAGTTATATGTTAAAATTGTGGAGATTTTACTATGATATCATTTTTCAGAAAAGTCACTGAATAATATTTGAAGAATATTCTCACTATATTTTCTTAAACTTTATCTTCTGATCCAAGAAGAAAAGCCCATTCATCTGGACTCCCTGATTTCTCAAATTTCCTACCATCAGGGCACCTGGGTGGCTCAGTGGGTTAAGCCTCTGCCTTTAGCTTGGGTCATGATCTCAGGGTCCTGGGATCCAGCCCTGCATTGGGAATCTCTGCTCAGCAGGGAGCCTGCTTCCCTCTCCCTCTCTGCCTACTTGTGATGTCTCTCTCTCTCTGTCAAATAAATAAATAAAATTTTTTTTAAAATACCTACCCTCAACCTTAGTTTTACACACACCTCAATCTTCACGAAAATCCCCCCAACCACACATAATCACCATACAGAAATTCTCCACACACCTAACTCTCTTCCATATTTATCTAAAACTACCCTTAGAAATCCAATGTCTGTAGGATCTGGGTAACAAATGAGGGATTATGCTGCCAGATGTAGGGACAGTCTTCACTTCTACAAAGATGAGTCTCTCTCCTCTTTTTGAGTCATATGAGCCCTCTTCATCTACCTTTCTTCTTCCCACTTGTGACAGAATGTCACAAAATGTGAAAAGAAGTACTTCTTTCACCTCTCAACCCTTCTTAAAAGGGAAAAAGAGCTCATAGTCAAACTCAGCATCAGAAACGAGCAGCAAACAGTGAAGGCATGATGCATTAGGGGAATAACCAACTATTACTTATCTCCAACCTATGGCTGTCTTCTCAAAAGACAGCTGGGTCTCCAGTTTGCTTGGTTTTGTTTTTTGTTTTTTTTTAAGATTTTTTATTTATTTATTTGACAGACAGAGAACACAAGTAGGCAGAGAGGCAGGCAGAGAGAAAGGGGGGAAGCAAGCTCCCTGCTGAGCAGAGAGCCTGATGCGGGGCTTGATCCCAGGACTCTGAGATCATGACCTGAGCCGAAGGAAGAGGCTTAACCCACTGAGCCACCCAGGCACCCCTCCAGTTTTTTAAATAGTCCAAAAAACTAGGTGAAATTCCCCAATTACTAATTCTGAATTACTCATTCAAAAATCTTTAAAGACACTCTACAAGTCAAACAAAACAAATCTATCCATCCCATGATTCATTCAGTCCAAGAAAATCATCAGTATCCAACCTATGCTCAGCTCCAAGACATGGGAAACTATTTTAGTTCACCTTTATACCGTCATGTCCATATTTATTGCCTAGAAAGGAATATAGCTTTTAGTTGGACACTCAAGAAATGTTTTGGCAAATACCTAATGGATTTTGAGGCCAAACCAAGAATTGTTTTTCTTATCTCTTTATACCTCCATTTACCAACTACAGGGCTGACAAAAATGCCACAATAACAACTCTTCTATTTTTAAATCTCCTGTGACTGCAAAAAATAAGTACCTAACACCACCTGCTATTAACTCACCTCTATCCCTCCTAAAGGCCAAAAGTTATACAACAACAATAATAAACCTTTTGCGTATTTGAAAACCTTACAAGTTTATTCTTATTTGCACTAAAAATCCTACTTAAGTTTTGTGGTTTGGTGAGAAAACACAGTTGACTGGGGTTTACCTTTACATTCATTATTTTATTAAATCAAAACAAATATTGTGCAATGAGGGGAAAAGAAGAGAAATTCAAGCATAAGCTTCAAGATGAATATGCAGGATGTTACATCTTGGCGAAGTCATTAACAATGTTATTAATTCATGCTTGTCATAGAAGAAAACAAAGAAGTTATTTAAAGGTTCTCAGGCACTACCTTCCCAGTATGGGATATATATATATATATATATATATATATATATATTTAGCGAACACCCAAAAAGTGGCTAAAACTATAACAGAATCTTGCGTATTAAGCAAAACTGTTATTTTTCCTACCTGACATTCCTTCACAGCCCTCAAATATAATGAAATTATAAACTAAGCCAACTACTTACCATTAAAAAAAAAAACCCACAAGTAAAAACAACATATGAACCACATCTGAAGACAGTTTAAATGATGTTTAAATCCCATTTTCATAGCATACCTGTGTACATCAGTTGGCAACTGCACCAAAGAGTAATCTTCTCCAGAAGAAAGCTTCCATGATTCATCTAATTTGTGTTCACTGGTCACCAGCTCACCCATTACCCAGTCTGGTAATCCTTCCGGGCTTGAACCTTTTGCTCGTGCTGGATTTGGTTCATCAAAATAGATGGACTGATTTTTAAAAATTAGAAAAATTATTCTTTCAAAATGTACTATAATGAAATAGTTAAGATTTCCACCAAGTTTCAAGTCTGGTAACAGCCTTTCAAATACTCAACTTAAATTCAATTACATTAAAAATGCATAATGAATTATGAAATATGAAAAAACATAAAGTGGATACCATTTTACATTTTACTTATGCTTTGCTGTATAAGAAATCTAATAAATAATAAAAATTATATAACAGATAAATCGGATAATTATTTACATTATAAAAAATTACAGCTTTATAGAAAGATAAATGACCACATGATTTCACTCATATGTGGAATTTAAGAAACCAATGAACCAAAAAAAAAAAAAAGGAAGCAAACAGACAAACAAAAAAGAACCCCACCAACCAGACCCTTAATAGAGAACTAACTGGTGGTTATCAGAGGGGAGGTGGGTGAGGGGAATGGGAGAAATAGGTGAAGGGAATTAAGAATACACTTATCACACCCCCAAACTACTAGAGCTCTTACAGCAATTCAGTAATGTGGCCGGATACAATCAAAGTACAGAAATCAGTTGCTTTCTTATACACTAACAATGAAAATATAGAAAGGTAAATTAGAGAATCGATTCCATTTACTATAGCAACAAGAACATAAAATACCTTGGAATAAACCAACCAAAAAGGTAAAGGATCTGTACTCGAGGAACTACAGAACACTCATGAAAGAAACTGAAGAAGACACAAAAAATGGAAAAGCATACCATGCTCATGGATTGGAAGTATAAACATTGTTAAAATGTCTATACTGCCCAGAGTGATCTATATTTTCAATGCCATCCCAATCAAAATTCCACTGGCACTTTTCAAAGTGCTGGAACAAACAATCCTAAAATTTGTATGGAACCGGAAAAGACCTGGGATTGCTAAGAAAATGTTGAAAAAGAAAAATAAAACTGAGGGCATCATGTTGCCTGATTTCAAGCTTTACTACAAAGCTGTAATCACCAAGACAGCATGGTACTGGCACAAAAACAGACACATAGACAAGTGAGACAGAGCAGAGAGTCCAGATATGGACCCGCAACTCTATGGTCAAGTAATTTTCGACAAAGCAGGAAAAAATATCCAGTGGAAAAAAGACAGTCTCTTCAATAAATGGTGCTGGGAAAAATCAGACAGCTATGTATAGAATGAAACTTGACCATTCTCTTACACCATACACAAAGATAAACTCAACGTGAGGCAGAAATCTATCAAAATCCTAGAGAAGAACATAGGCAGTAACCTCTTCAACATCGGCCACAGCAACTTCTTTCAAGACATGTCTCAAAGGCAAAGGAAACAAAAGCAAAAATGAACTTTTGGGACTTCACCAAGATAAAAATCTTCTTCACAGCAAAGGAAAGAGTCAACAAAACAAAGAGGCAACCCACAGAATGGGAGAAGATATTCGCAAATGACACTACAGACAAAGGGCTGATATCCAAGATCTATAAAGAACTCCTCAAACTCAACACCCAAAAAAAGAGATAATCATGTCAAAAAA
>ML100310.1:0-22579 GCA_003697995.1 Taxidea taxus jeffersonii | reverse complement strand
GTGGGAGAAGATATTCGCAAATGACACTACAGACAAAGGGCTGATATCCAAGATCTATAAAGAACTCCTCAAACTCAACACCCAAAAAAAGAGATAATCATGTCAAAAAAGAGGCAGAAGAGGGGCACCTGGGTGGCTCAGTCGTTAAGCGTCTGCCTTCGGCTCAGGTCATGATCCCAGGGTCCTGGGATCAAGCCCCACATCGGGCTCCCTGCTCTGCGGGAGGCCTGCTTCTCCCTCTCCCACCCCCCTTGCTTGTGTTCCCTCTCTCACTGAGTCTCTCTCTGTCAAATAAATAAATAAAAATCTAAAAAAAAAAAAAGGAGGCAGAAGACACTTCTCCAAAGAAGAAATACAAATGGCTAACAGACATGAAAAAATGTTCATCATCACTAGCCATCAGGGAGATTCAAATCAAAACCACATTGAGACACCTTACACCAGTTAGAATGGCCAAAATTAACAGGACAGTAAACAAGAAGTGCTGGAGAGGATGTGGAGAAAGGGGAACCCTCTTACACTGTTGGTGGGAATGCAAGCTGGTACAGCCACTCTGGGAAATAGTATGGAGGTTCCTCAAAAAGCTGAAAATAGACCTACCCTATGACCCAGGAATTGCACATCTGGGTATTTACCCCAAAGATACAGATGTAGTGAAAAGAAGGGCCATCTGTACCCCAATTTTCATAGCAGCAATGGCCACAGTTGCCAAACTGTGGAAGGAGCCAAGATGCTCTTCAACAGACGAACGGATAAAGAAGATATGGTCCATATATACAATGGTATTATACCTCCATCAGAAAGGATGAATACTCAACATCTATATCAACATGGACGGGACTGGAGGAGATCATACTGAGTGAAGTAAGTCAAGCAGAGAGAGTCACTTATCATATAGTTTCACTTACTTGTGGAACATAAGGAATAACATGGAGGACATTAGGAGAAGGAAAGGAAAAGTGAATTAGGGGAAATCGGAGGGAGAGACGAAGCACAACAAACTCAGGGTTTTGGAGTGGTGGGGGAGGCATAGGTGAACCTGGTGGTTGGTTTTAAGGAGGGCACGTGTTGCATGGAGCACTGGATGTGGTGCAGAAACAATGAATTTTGGAACACTGAAAAAATAAGATAAAATTAAAAAAATAAAATTAGGAATAAGAAAACCTGAAAAAAAATACACTTATCACGATGAGCACTGAGTGATGTATAGAATTGCTGAATCACTATATTGTACATCTGAAATACAATGCTATGTGTTAACTATACTGGAATTAAAATTAAAAATAATAATAAAATACATGTAGGAGTGAAATGTATGAAAACTTATAGCACAAAGAATGGAAAGAGGAAATCTTATAAGCTTCTTCCATAATTCATAAATTGGTATAATACTTTTGAAGGTAAACTACCATAAATTAAATATGCGATTTGTAAGCCCTAAGGCAACTAGTAAAAAGGAGAGATACAGCTAATAAACTGTAGGTGAAAATGAAATGGAATACTAGAAATGCCCAATTTAAAAAAAAAAAAAGATAAATTGAAAATTCTTTTTAAATCATGTGGTCTATTTCTTTCTGTGATCACTAATTACTCTGCGCGCACACACACACACACACAAAATCAGTGGGCAGAGAAACCACAATCCATAAAAATCAGAAATAGAAATTAAGAATCCCTTGATAAGGTAAAGGAGAAGCAATAGAGGTGAAGACCTGGAGTTTAGTTCTGGCCATAAACTAACTAGAAGATCCAAGATGGGTCCCTGGGCCTTCTCATTGTTACTATTTGTGAAATCAAGCCTTCCAATGAGTCTGTGAAATGAGTATGAATGGAAAAACATGATGCAACATACCCATATCTCAGCATCTGAATGTGCTTCAGACAAGTTTCTACCTTCAGTCTTTAAGAAGAATGGCAGTAGCCCACTAAATGCTTTTCAAATGAGCAGAGCTTCCTGACACACTTCTGAAGAAAACTCTGCATTAACCAGAAACTTCACTACTTCCCCCGAGCCCACTGCTCTAAAGAAAAATACATGGCTCTACATGACCATACAATTGGAAACAGCATTATAACTTTTGGCATCTCTCCTTGAACAACAAAATTATCGTCTGGTACAGTAGGCCTCTTCACTGCATTTTGGTTTAAGTTAACCAAAGTTATTTTTTTAAATACATAAATATCCTAACAACAGCTACCAATACCAAGTACTCAAGTCAGGTTTCTCAAATATTCAAACACCACACAAACCAAGGCGTATTACATGGTTACAAAGATAAGACAGTGGCAACTCGCCAATCAAACATAATTATAACTACTTCTGTAACAGCTGATTTTGATAGTGAAATTAAATGAAGTATAAACTCCAACGTACTATCGTCATTTTATTAGAGTAAAAATTCACTCAATCCAACCTCTCATGAATTTTTAAATGATGTATGTGAGTTTAATAAACTAAAATTCACTGATATACATAAATAATGGTTAATGTCCAGTGAAAACTAGTGGGGAAACTAAGGCTCAATATTAAAAAATTTACTTTCTGTTTTTCAGAAATACGGAAGAATGTTGTGGGATGGCTAAATCAATATGCATAATCCCCGTAAGGCCAATATCTGGGGGAAAAAGTGATATAACCATCCCCAACTGGGATGATGAGTTGACAATTTTAAAGAAATGAAGCTGAGACACCTTTTGGTCAATGACACATACCATGTACGAAGGTAAGGTTTTCAGTGTCCCTGGTTCAGGTCGGTGTGTAAAAGGGCCCTCGAGCACTCCTCGCTTCAGCATGTGCAGTAACAGCTTGGCATACAGGTTCCGATTCTTCCTGCCCATTATTCCTGTACCTGTTCCTGAAGGCTCACACAGTTTTTTGATCCAAAGGGCACACCTCTGCCGTTCTAGAAATACAGAAGAACCATTAGAAACTTGATTTTTCCGAAAATAAAACAGTAAAGGCCTATAACACATCTTTTTTGGTCTAGGGCAGGGGCGGCAAACGTTGTCTGCAGAATGCCAGGCAGTCATCATCTTGGGCTTTGCTGGCCAGCCGGTGTCTGATACGACTACTTGACTCTGCCACCGTAACGTGAAATCGGCCCCATTCCACATGTAATCAAATGGGCAACAGCATTTTCTAATAAAACTTTAGAGAAAAGACTGCAAGCTGGATTGGGCCCTGGGAGGCCATGGTCTGCCAGCCCCTGAAAAGTTTAACTTTTTCAGTTAAATAGTGATCGGGCAAGACAAATGCAAAGAAATATTTTCTCAAAAATAAAATCTCTGGATCGCTACTGAATAACTTCTGAGATAAAATTATGCTATAAAAACATCTCTAAGATAACTTTAGCTGGGCTGGAAAATCTTTCTATAATTCTAATTATACAAACCAAAGGAGAGCTGAAATGCAATCTTATTTAAGCATTTTAAGCTTACCCTAAAATTCAATCTCAAATGTTTTATTTACTAAGCTGATAAATTTCAGCTTTGTAGTTGATTAATTTAGGGTTTTCTTTTAACCTCTCTAAAAATAATTCAGGGCTATCAACATGTAAGTTAGCAAAATAATTATCCCTTCAAAAACTACCTTAAAATACACATATAATCCACCTATAATGACCTATTGACTACCTTATCTGACCACTACACAGAATTATTTTCCCGTCTCATGAAAACTATTTTGACATTAATCTTTTATCAGTCTAACTCAATTTAAGGATTATATATCTAACATAAATCATAAGTCTGCTTTAATCTCTTATTTCTAAAGGTCATATTCATTTACTGTTTTACCTACAAAATCACTAAAACCAGATTTACCACTTTGCTTAAACCAGATTTATCACTTACAGGTATGAGGACTAACCTTTAAAGAACTTTTGTATTTTTAGCTTTGAAAATTATATAATCACAAAGCAAACTTCATGAAATACCTGGTGTATTTTGAGGGGGAAAAAAGTGAAACTGATAAACTTAAGAAAACACTTTTTTCAAATTATGTATTTTCTATATGCCCTGTTGCAAACTGAAATCTATATAATAACCTAATGGCCAGAATTTAGTAAAATTTAGTCCATGAAAAGAATTCTTAACTCTACTTAAAGTATTGGGGAGAGCCATTATTGTTAAGTAGCGTTTAGCTATAAGAAGATATAAATTATCATCATTATTCCAGCTCTTGATTGGTATGTGAATTCTGGAACATTCATTGTGAATTAATTAATTGAATAAAAGGGCAAGATATACCAATACTGACACTGAGTCATGAACCAAAGATTACAATTAATCCAATCATATGACCTAACATCCATTTTTAAAAGAAAATGAAGAGGCGCCTGGGTGGCTCAGTGGGTCAAGCCTCTGCCTTTGGCTCAGGTCATGATCTAAGGGTCCTGGGATTGAGCCCCGCATCGAGCTCTCTGCTCAGCAGGGAGCCTGCTTCCCCCTTCTCTCTGTCTGCCTCTCTGCCTACTTGTGATTTCTCTGTCAAATAAATAAATAAAATCTTTTAAAAAGTATTTTTTAAAAATGAAATATGAGAGACTTTAATACAAATTTGTCCAAATCAGCAGATCTAAGACAAAAAAAAAGGTAGTACACATCAGAAAAGAACACAGTATAGATACCATGAAATAGAAAAGAATAGAAATAGAAATACAAAAGAATAGAAAAAGACCAAAAAAAGGTAGTAAATATCAGAAAAGCAGTATAGATATGATGAAATAGAAATACAATTAATCAAATAATATACAAACAATACAAATTATCATGACTGAGCCACAGGACATGAAATATGCATCTTAAAGACTAGCAGAGGGAGAAAGAAGAGGTTACAGTCCGATGAGGCAAAAGAAGAGAGTAGAGAAAGAAGCTTAGAAGGAAGACCATGCCAAGCTATCCTAACTAAGAAAGGCCACAGCCCCAGAATAGAGGGTGACCATAGGATGTATAACTTCTACACTACACTCCCTTCTCCCAGTGCAGATCCCTGGAACAAATATCTAATATGGAGTTCCTTCCTCATTTTGAATATGGACTTGACTTACACACCTCAGGGAAACAGGGAACTTGGACAAAACATGGGTAAAAGCCAGAGTATCTTGGCCCTATTCCCCACTAACAAATCACATTAACCTTTACAGCCTACAGTGGCTTAGAGAATCATCCTGGCCCCCCAAACTCTCTCCAATTGTTCTCTGATGCCTAAGTTATTTGAAAGTCTTTGACTTGATACAAAGACTCTCATCCCATTATTAAACAGGCCAGGAAGTACAAACAAAATAGAAACAAAAACAGATTCACCATTCATTTCATTCAGTCAACCAATAAGTATACAAGATCAATGGACTTTTTTTTTCTGCTTTGATAAATAAAACTGTCAGAGAACAGATGGATAGTAGTAGGCTCCAAAAAGAGGAAGCACTTCAAGGAGGAAAAAGATGCAGGAAGAAACAGCTGTAGCTAACCTTAGAGATCCATGGGCTTTAAGCTCACGATGTCTGAGAATGATACCATACTCTTTCCACAGTTTACAGATCTCGTTTACTAGATCTTTCCACAGTTTACTAGGATATTATCACTAAATTTCTATTTACCCTTGAATAGCTAAAAGCAAACAATTCTACATCAGCTTCACATGAAACTGTGCTTAAAGAAATTTAGCTTTTGGGGGCGCCTAGGTGGCTCAGTCGGTTGAGCATCCAGCTCTTGGTTTCAACTCAGATCATGATCTCAGGATGGTGAGATCGAGCTCCAGATCAGGCTCTGTGCTCAGCAAGGAGTCTGCTTTAGATTCTCTCTCTCCTTCTCCCTTTCCCCTTGCTCACATGCACACACTCACTCTCTAATAAATAAATCTTTCACTAAAAAAAGAAAGAAAAAAGAAATTAAGCATTCTCTTCATTGTGATAATTCACTGATTTGAAAAAATAATATAAAGAAAAATTAATCTTAAAACCTGGTTTGCAATCATAATCTTACCTGACCTATGGGGTAATTTTAGAACAAAGGGCTTCATATCTACCACAAAGTGATCAAATTCTGCATCCAGCTTCTCCCATTTTTCTTCTTCACTTCCGATTTCCATAATTCAGTCTGTAAAAGATTTAAAATTAAAATATTAAGATCTGTTTGCTGAGAACTACACAACTCTAATGAAAGAGAGCAAGAAAAACTCCTAAGTGTTAAATATCCCCCAAATGACCTATAGATACATTGCAGTCCTAGTCAAAATTCCAGCAGTATTCTTTGTAGATGTGCACAAGCCAGTTCTCAAATTTATATAGAAATATAAAAGAACTAGAATATCAAAAACAATTCTGAAAAAAAACCACAGTTGGAGAACTCAATTATCTGATCTTAAGATGTGCTATCAAGCTAAGGAATCAAGACAGTGTGGTACTGGTGAGAGGATAAGATGCACAGGCTCACGGGGCTGACTAGAGTTCAGAAATTGACCAATACAAGTTTGGACAGCTAGTATTTGACAAAAGTGCAATTCATGGAGAAATGACAGGTTTTATAACAAATACACTATAACAACTGGACATCCATATGAAAGGAAATAAATCTCAACCTAGACCTTACACTATATACAAAATTTAAAAGAAATCAAAGACCTAAAGTGTAAAATGTAAAACTATAATACTCTTAGAAGAAAACATAGGAGAAAATCTTCATGACCTTGGATTAGACAAGAATTTCTCAGATATGACAACCAAAAGCACTCCCCATAAAAGAAAAAAAAAATTTTTTTAGATTTTATTTATGTATTTGGGAGAGAGAGAGAGAGAGTGTGTGTGTGTGTGTGTGTGTGTGTGAGAGAGAGAGAGAGAGAGCATGAGAGGGGAGAAGGTCAGAGGGAGAAGCAGACTCCCCATGGAGCTGGGAGCCCGATGTGGGACTTGATCCTGGGACTCGTGGATCATAACCTGAGCTGAAGGCAGTCGCTCAACCAACTGAGCCACCCAGGCGCCCTAAAAGAAAAATTATTATATTGACCTTCGCCAAAATAAAAAAACTTCTGCTCTGCAAAGTACTCCATTAAGGGATTGAAAAGATAAGCCACAGACTGGGAGAAACTATTTGTAAATCATATATTTCATAAGGGATTTATATGAAAAACATACAAAGAACTCTCAAAACTCAATCATAAGGAAGAAAACCAACAAAAATAAATAGGAAAAAAAAAAGAGTCTTTTTGCCAAAGAAAATAAGCAAATAACAACTAAACATGTGAAAGGATGCTCAGTGCCATTAATCATTAGGGAAATGCAAATTAAAATCAGAATGAGATCTCACTCTACCTACTAGGACAGCTAAAATAGAAAATACCAGATAAACAATACCAAATGCTGGTGAGAACACAGAACAAGAACTCTCACGAACTTCTGGGAGGAATGCAAAATGGCACAGCCGCACTGGAAAACAATTTAGCAGTTTCTACACAGTCCAACACACCCTTACCATATATGACCCAGAAATCCCACTCTTGGGTACTCAAGTGAAACAACATCTATAATCACACAAAAACCTGAATATATGGCTTGTAGCAGCTTTGTTCTTGGGTCATCACCAAAAACAAGAAACAATCCGAATGTCCCTCACCCGGGAAATAAAGAAACTACGGTGTATCCGCACAATGAAGGGAGGGCTCAGCAACAGAAAGCTACGAACTACTAACATACAGGGCATGGATAAACCTTAAATGTATTACGCTGAGTGAAAGAAACCATTCTCAAAGGGCTACATACTCTAGCTATCCATTTGTATGACGTTCTAGAAAAAGCGAACAGTATGAGTATAGAGAACAGATCAGCGGTTCACAGGGCTTAGCAGTTGGGGGACAGTCTGAATACAAGGAAGTGGCACAAGGGAAGTAGCTGGGTGTTGGCAATTGTTCTGTATATTGTCTGCACAGGAGGTTATAAGACCCTATTCTATGCATGAGTAGAAGTCCAGTGAACTGTATACCAAAAAAGTGATTTTTAACTGTATATTAATTCAAAATGTTTAATTCCCCCCCAAAAAAAAACTTAACATTAGTCCTCGCATTTCTTCCAAATTTGCAAGAAAAACACTACCTATAAGAAGGTG
This sequence comes from Taxidea taxus jeffersonii, assembly GCA_003697995.1. Taxonomy (NCBI): domain Eukaryota; kingdom Metazoa; phylum Chordata; class Mammalia; order Carnivora; family Mustelidae; genus Taxidea; species Taxidea taxus. The sequence continues at coordinate 14,482 of ML100310.1, read as the reverse complement.
AATCCCGGGGCGCCTGGGTGGCTCAGTGGGTTAAGCCGCTGCCTTCGGCTCAGGTCATGATCTCAGGGTCCTGGGATCGAGTCCCACATCGGGCTCTCTGCTTTAGCAGGGAGCCTGCTTCCTCCTCTCTCTCTCTCACCTGCCTCTCTGCCTACTTGTAATCTCTCTCTGTCAAATAAATAAATAAAATCTTAAAAAAAAAAAAAAAAGGTGAATCCCAAAAATCAAGAGGTTTTGATGCAATTCCTTAAGTTGGAAATATGTACACTTCCCTCAGCAAGACTGCGCTCCTGCAATGCCCTGCTCCATTCCCTCACGAAAGGTCCCATGGAGAAAAATGGCACTGCCTGCAGTCAGACAGCTTCCCACCTTACCTGAGCCCTCACGTGTCTTTCACTATTTCCTCCTCCATAAAGCGGCTTAAGAGCTGCTCAAAGCCCCTCAACCTGCTCTTGTCTCCCCTCACTCTCAATTTTAAAAAAATCTTACCTCCTCCTTCATGGGAAAAATAATCAGGTGATGACACCCCAAATCCTCTTCCCTCCACCTCTCGACTTACCTCTAAGAGAACACAATACCTCCTTACCTCCTTTGCTTCTGTATCTGAAGCATTAACTGTCGTCTCTAATGCCAATATTTCCATCACCTATCAGTTACCTCCTCGTGGGTTCAAACTTTCCATCCCCGCGGCCTCCATCCCCTCCACTGTTCCCATTCTCTAAACCCCCCCTCAAGCCAATATATCAACAAATACTCGGAAATGTCTCCAGACCTGCTGCTGCCTCGCTTCTCACTGCCACTATCTCAGAGAAAGCCCTTCCCACCACTCCCCTGCCCTCCTGCAACAGCCCACCTCCCCACCGTCTGGTTTCCCTACTTCAGTCACTGGTACGAGAGTAAGTTCCCTAAGTGCAAAGCTAAGCATGTCACTCTCTATTTAAGAATCTCTCTTGACCTACTGCATCAGCATACTACCTAAACCCAAACTTGGGCCTATGAGTGCCTGTGCATTTGAGTCCACCTCCCACCTCTCCTTACATACACACCGCCTAATTCGCCTACCCGACAAGGGCCACATCCCTCCCGGTGACCTCTGCGCCATTCTTGCAACACTCCAAGCCCTGGCATGATTCCACATCCTCTTCACAGAGGACTCCCTCTGCCCGCAGTCAGGAAAATGCAGCCCGTGGCGCTTCTGAGAAAATCCTGCCCTGCTCGGCCCAACTTCTGTGTTCCATTCTCCGTGTGCACTGCTCACATGTGTGGAGCGGCATTCACCGTGCCATTATTTTCCGTGCACCTCTGTGTATTATTTACATGTCTCCCACCGTATGTGAGATGTTCCTGGAAGGCAGGGCCCATGACTTACACAACTTAGTAGGTACCTGGCACATTATGTGGCACCTTATTAGAAGCTCAAGAACTGATTGGTAAATAAATGCTAACAAAATAGAATAATGTCCCACTTTAAAGTGAGACTAATAATTTTTTAGAAGATTCTGTTCCAAGTACCAAATAGATCTTCTAGAATAGAAATAGTACATGGCCTTAATTCTATTTACCATAACTGGTCATCCTACCTTGTGCATCACAGTAGAAGAAACATATTTTCAAAAGTAAGACTTGGTTAAGTCAAATTTTATTTAAATGCGTTTTCTGATTGGTTAGTTGGTTAGTTGACCAACTTTGGTTGGTCGTTTGGCATTCCTACACTAACTGCATTCCTATATAGTTACACCTGTTAAGGTACTTGATAGCAGAGGGTTACGTTACCACTGCAGGATATTAGATCATAAAGCTATAAAGTAACTATTCAAATGGATGAAAAGACAAATAGAAACTCCCAAACTCACAATTTTAAGCACCACTCTAGCCTAAGAGTACTCCCAGGCTAAAACAGTGCAGCCTGCCCAGGTGCTCAAACATTTGCCTGAGAACACCCATAGATAAAGCTAAAACAGATTTCTAATAATCGCTAATTCACAATAAATCCTTTCACACACACAGGAGATGTTAATGTTTAATGTTAGGGAAAACTAAAACTCAACAGCTGAAAGACTTCCTCAAAGTCATGAAATTAAGCTCAAAGCTCAGATTAAAATTCTGAAATCCCTAGGTCTCAGATCCATTATACCTGACCTCTTGGGCATTTACATAAACATCAGGAACATCTCCAACTAACAAAGACATATTTTGAAAAGCAGAAAAGCAATCACTATAATGACACAATAGTGGAGCACACTTTTTTTTGAGAGAGAGAGAGATATCACAAGTAGGCCGAGAGGCAAGCAGAGACAGGGGAAAGCAGGCTTCCTGCTGAGCAGAGAGCCTGATTTGGGGCTCAATCCCAGGAACCGGAGATCATGACCCCAGCGGAAGGCAGAGGCTTAACCCACTGAGCCACCCAAGCCCTCCTGGAGTACACCTTTTTAAAAAACTCAATAAAGGGTCAATGTGTTATTGGGAAAAAGCTAAAAATCGCATCTCCTTTTCCCTTATTTATTTGCCAACAAAATTAAGAAATGCAAAAAGGAAAAAATTAAGTTACCATTTCAAACCTTCAAGGAATTCTTGCTACCCAAATTACATCTTGTAAACAAACTATTATCTACTTAGTTCCAGCTAGGCAAAAAGTTTTATCACCACTTAAAACTGTATTTCAGTATGTCTCATGTGCCTACCAATCACATAAATTACTTTAAAAGCAAAAAAAAAAAAAAGGACTCAGTTGGGTCACTCTTGCTTATGGTTATAACCTATATCTGACCACATCTTTTATTTAACTCACTGGCATTGACTTTTTTAAAACCTATTTATATGTGGACACCTATTAAATGGGCTAAGACCTTCTCAAGGTGCTTAGCCGCCACAGGCGTCAGCAAAGCAGATGCAAGCCACAAATATTAAAAGACCTTGGGAGAAAAGCAGCCACACTGCCAAAGAATAGACCTCCCGTATAGCGTGCCCTGGACCAAACACAATAAACATACTCCTGGAAGTTGCAAAAATCAGTTTTGCTCAAACCGTATTTTAAATGCATGGTGAGTCATTCCAGGAAACTTGAAATACGTGCCTCGGTAAATTAGAAGTCGTACAGGTGCACGTGATGCTTGGACAGTTACGAGAGCACGGACTGGACCCTCCCCGATGGTGCCAGGAGCATGCTGTGCGCTTTACAAATGTTTCCCAGTCATCGCCCTGGGAGACCCGCACTCTTTAATGGCCATTTCCCAAGGGAGGAAGTCGAGGCTCAGGGGCGTTAACTGCCCTAGAGTCAGTCCCACGGAAAGTGGCAGCTGGGCCTGGACACTGTGTGCCCGCCGTCGTGCGCGCCAGCCTCCAGCCTGGCCACTACGCAGAGGCCCCCTGTCATTCCGTTCGCCTTCGGTACCTTAGTTTTACTCATCTTTGAATATAAAGGACAAGAGCTAACACAGCCACACAAGGGTCAGAACAAAAGCTGTTCGTCTGTACCCGGGCTGTTCTCCTGAACCCCGGACCTCGGGAACACTCGGTGTCCCCCGCACGCACGCCGTGGCGCTGGGCCAGGCCATTCCGAGGGCTCGGGCGTCCGGACTGTCGCCCACACGGGAGCCAGCACACCGGTCCGGCCCTAACTGCGGGGTCGCCCATCCTGTCCTGGGAGGAACTTCCCCTGCCTGAGCGGCAGCGGGAGGCTGCGAGCGCGCGGCCGCTCCCCTGCCCAGTGCAGGACACAGATTTCTCCTCCCCGGCACCAGCCTCGCGGTCCGACCTCGGGACCGCGTCCTGCGGACCAGCTCCATCCATCTAGCAAACTTCACCCAGAACTTTCCGGGACCGGGTTTCACCCCCAAGTGGAATCGCAGCCGTCCGCGCCCAGACGCCCCACCCCCACGCTCACCCTCAACGCCCCCCTCACCCCCACCCTTCAGCCGGGCGCGCGCCCCACAGGCCTTGCGAACGGGCCCGGGCCTGCGGGGCGACGCCCCTCCCCGAACGGGCCCGCACGGGAGGGGCGGCCGCCATCCCGCGCAAAATTCCACTCGAGAATCCGGGTGTAGGGGCGGGGCGGGGAAATTCGGGAAATCGAGAACCTGGCGCCCCTACATGCAAGCTTTCCGGTCGGCCGCGCCGCCGCCGCCACCTCCGCCACAGAAAAAACGGTTTCAAATCCTTGCGGGCCTTCGCGGTCGCCGCCGCCCTAGCAGCTCAGGGGCGGGGACTTCCGCGCCCTCATTCCCCGCCCCCTTCCCACCCCGCCGCTCGCGACCTGCGCGCGGCGCCGTTGGCATGGCGACGCTCCCGGCAATTCGGAGGCGGGACTTCCGGACTCGTTCCTCCAGATCGCGGTGAGCGCGCCGCGCTGTTGCCATGGCGACGTCCCCGGGGGTCGCGCAGCCTCCGGGCTGGCTGAGCAGCCTGATGGTACGTAGGCGGAGGTTCCCAGGGTAACACGATCGCTGTCTGCACACTGCTCTCCCGGGTCATCCAGCGAGGAGAGTATCTCGTGAACATGGTAGGTGTTGTAGAGAAGGAACAGGCAAAGGGTAAAGAGAAATAGAATAGCTGGAGGGGTGTTCACAGAAGGGTGTGCCCACGTGGACAGACGTCACTGAGTCTACAGAAGTGAGAATTTACTGCCGGTATCTCAGAAGTGGTAACCAGAGGTGAATGAGGTCGGATTAAAGGGGGAAAGTGAGCATTAGCTTGTTTCTTTTTTTTTTTTTCTTTTTTCTTTTTCCTTTTTTTTCCTTTTTTTTCTTTTTCTTTTTGGCATTCAGAACTCTCCAAGGTCTAAAGAAACTGCACCCCAAATTCTGAGGTTGCTGAAATAAAATAAGGGGTTTTGTGTTTAGCAGTTCTGTGTAGAATAGCAAGATCAAGTGGAAAAGTGTAATTTTTTTAACTCCCAGGAAGTCTCAAGCACCTCAACGGCAGTCTCCATGTCTGCGTTGCTATGTTGTGATATTTTTTAGTCTTCTATTACATTTCTGGAAGAGCTCTGAAGTATATTTATCCAAATACCAGGCAGAAACAAAATTTAAATTGTAAAAACACTCACTTAAGTGAAATTCAGTTTACCACTGTTTTTCATCTAATTTCACAACAGGATTTCTTCTGCGGTATCCACGATATACTCAGTGTGATGCCAAATCTAACATAAGCACAGCTTGAAGCAACTTTTCAGTTTTTCCATAAAGAAAATAGAAGATTCATTCATTTGTAACTAGTTACTTTCAAGCTTCCAGAGGGAAGTCCTATTCTCTCCAAGGTGCTTTTTCAAACTCATCCTACCAGAAATAAGCACCAACAGTTCTTCATTGTTTCCATGACAAATTATGAAGGCTAAAGGAAGGAAGGAAACTGAAATGCTTTAGAAATTAGTTTTCCAAAGCATGTTTCCAAAGCATGTTTGTAGCTAAAGAATGATCAGTCATCCAGATCATTTGCACTGAGATTCAGGGATGCAAAACCCATGCAAGCAATTAATTGCAGGAATTTGACCACTCAGTGAAGTTCAAAATATATAACCACATTGAAGGGGGAACGTGAAATGAGTTTTTGACAATTGATGTCTAAATGAGAATGAGAAAAAAAAATGGAAGGTAAAAAAAGGGATCAAGGGAAAAATTTTTTAAAAAGTCAAGTTCAGGGGGCACCAGGGTGGCTCAGTGGGTTAAGCCGCTGCCTTCAGCTCAGGTCATGATCTCAGGGTCCTGGGATCGGGTCCCGCATCGGGCTCTCTGCTGGGCAGGAAGCCTGCTTCCCTCTCTCTCTCTCTCTCTCTCTCTCTCTGCCTGCCTCTCTGCCTACTTGTGATCTCTCTCTGTCAAATAAATAAATAAATAAATCTTAAAAAAAAAAAAGTCAAGTTCAGGGGTGCCTGGGTGGCTCAGTGGGCTAAAGCCTCTGCCTTCAGCTCGGGTCATGTTCCCAGGGTCTTGGGATTGAGCCCCACATCGGGCTCTCTGCTAGATGGGGAGCCTGCTTCCCCATCTCTCTCTCTCTTCTCTCTCTCTCTGCCTGCCTCTCTGCCTGCCTGTGATCTCTCTGTCAAATAAATAAGTTAAATCTTTTTAAAAAAATCAAGTTCAACTGAGAGGAAATAATTGCGGAGAAAAATATGATTGAAAGTAAAAAGTAATAAGTAAAAAAAATTAAGAAAGTAAACTTCTGAAGTATTTTACCTAAATAAGAGAAAGAAGATAAGAAAATCTCCCTTTCCCCTTTTAAGATCTAGAAGACCATCACTGTTTTCATTTAAAAAGTATATTGACCCTTAAACAACATGGGTTGGAACTGCCTGGGTCCACTTATACACCAATTTTTTCCATAAATACAATAGTATAGTCCTGTAAATGTTTTTCCTCTTCCTTATGATTTTCTTATCTCTAGCTTACTTTATTGTGAGGATACAGTAAATGATACATGTAACATACAAAATATGTATTAATTGTTCATGTTATCAGTGAGACTTCTGGTCAAAAATGACTATTAGTAGTTAAGTTTTGGGAGAGTCAAAAATTATACATGGATTTTCAACATGGATAATCCCCATGTTGTTCAAGTGTCAACTGTACATACATATATATTTGTGCAGACAAAAATATTGTTATGATATGCATGGAGGTTATTAGTGTCATTTATGTTATCAAAATGAAGCTGGGATACCAGTTTGAGATAGCTGCATTCATCTTGGGATTTCAGCCTATATATATCTTATTGAGAGGTCCGGTGGAAAATGTAAAGAATCTCCTTACATGAGAATCAAGAAACCCCTAGAAAGTAACTCATCCTAAGAGATGGTGAGCAGGTCTGGTTCCATGATGATACAAACATTGAAGGGAAAGATGATTCTCCATAAAGCACAGTGCTGGCCTTGGAATGGCTTCCAGTTCTCCTCCTCTTGTTGTAACAGAATAATTCCTAATCTTTAGAGGTAAGGAACATCCTTCGAAAATCTTAAAAATGTATAACCTTCCTCCCTTCCTCCCCCACCATCAAATGCCCCCATGCCCCACAATATGGATACAAATCAAAGGGCTTCCAGAATGTCTGAAGCCCATCCGTAGAGCCTAGGTTGAAAACTCCTGGGTGTGGACTGATTACCCATTTAATCGTTGAGAACAGAAGCCATAACCAGCATTTGTGAATGTAATTTCTGAAGGTAGCATGCTCAGCACTGACATTGCCCCTAGTAGTGGGCGCCAGCAACCTCAAGGCAGCATCAGTAAAAATTAGCAGCAGGAACACCTTCATCAAGCATCAGAGACAAGAAGTGAGAATAACAGCATCCTCACCGCTACAGGCACTTAGAGAAAAACAAATGATGCAAGCCTATGGCAGTTTAGTAACATGGTAGTTAGTGACATGCTATTTAGTAACAGCATGCATGAGACCCACCCTAGAGACCTTCATTAATATTTGGGAAGAAATGGCTGGAATCAGAGTCCATTCAGGGACCTCAAGGGTAAAGTCAGATAAATACTCTTTTGTGACTATTGCAGTATAGCCCCAAGCTTACGTGGCCTGAAAAATATAGCTTCACATAAACCTTTTATGGCCAAACACCTTGGGCAACCAACTAATAGGACTTCTGTGTCTAGTTTTCTTATAATGCATAATAATTTTTCAGCTGAAAATGTATTTATTGAATGCTACTAGGTGTCATTGAACATTTGGTATGTATCTACAGGGAATGTTTCCTCTACCAGCAATGTTCTAACACCTTGCTCTTCACCTTGGCTTAAATGTCATTTACTCAGGCCTTCATCGATTCTTAATGCACCTATTATTCTTTTTCAAAGCCCCTGTTCCTTTTCTCTGTTGCATTTATCAAAATTTGTAATCAATTATTCACTAAATTAGCAATCTTTTTCAAATGTTTGTAGGATCCACAAGGAGAGGAACCATATATGCTCTATTTACCATTGGAGGCCAGCACCTTGCAGAGTACCTGCCACTTAGAGACAATCTGTAAATGTTTATCAGTCAAAGAATGAAGGCAGACAGGTCCTTTGTGCTTTTCTCCGCACCTGTGGTGGAACATGGCCACCCTTAACTTCCTAGTTTACAAAGCTTTCATTCAAGAGGCCTGGAAGACTAACTGTTCTGAATCTAGACTTCTTTCTGGGAGAGTGCACTTGATTGGTCTAATTTGAATCAAGTGAGAACACTTAATCAGATCAGGTGTGGTCAGGAGATGGGGCATTCCACTGTATTAACATGACTTTTTAGTAGCTCACCTTTGTGCTGAAGGACAAGGATCAGGATTCCTTTCTCAGAAAAGGGGACTAAGGAGTTACTACAAATGGTTCCAGCTTCAACAAAGCTTCAGTAGTTGTGAAAACAAAGATGAGTTTCCACCCTCCAAAAGTTCAACATATAATAGGAGGTAATAAGACAAACACCAAATAATCACATTTGGAGTCAGATTACATCACCTGGCTTGAAAGGTATATAAAAAATATGTTATGCGAATTGAGGGGAGATAACGCAAACACTATATAGTAATTATAAAGTCAGGATAAGAAAATATATACCCAACCTTGTTTTAGCTCCAGCTTTAGAAACAGGATTGAAATTGAAACATTATTCCCATTGAAAATATTTGTTTCAAAAAAAAATACCTCTTATTTTCTATCAGCTACAAATGATTTAAATGAAAGAAATTTGTTTCAAAAACAAGTAACATTTAACCTCAATTTTTAAAAAACCAAGGGTAACACAGTTGATAATAGAATATGAACATGATAGTAAAAGCATGACCAGAAGGGGCACTAAGATGGCTCAGTGGGTTAAAGCCTCTGCCTTTGGCTAAGGTCATGATCCCAGGACCCTGGGATCCAGCCCTGCATCTGGCTCTCTGCTCAGCAGGGAGCCTGCTTCCTCCATTCTCTCTCTCTCTGCCTACTTGTGATCTCTGTCTGGCAAATAAGTAAATAAAATCTTTTAAAAAAAAAAATGACCATAAAATATAAATTGTTTTTCTTCCCTGTGTGGGAAGTTGATTATGCTATACTTCTCACGTTGAAAGCTGTTTCTTTTCAAAATATAAACTTAAAATTGAGAGATTAGTCTATATAATACTGAACCAGGTGAATTCAATTATTCCCTACATAAGACATGGAAAAAGGTGACCTTTTGCTAATTAGAAAGATAATAATTACTCATACATAGTTTGAACTAGGCCTGAATTTTGTTGTATTAAATCTGATGAATTCTGTATTTTAAACTCCTGCTCTATAATATTACACTAACTATAGCACAAACCTGGAAGATACCTCCATTTTGTTTAAGCCACTGTCATTTTAATTTCCTGTTTTATAAAGTCAAATGTAAGCCTGATTGCAGTAACTTACATCTCTTAACTTTAAGTTATATGCGTATAAAACTTACATATTTCCTAAAGGCATTCTTGTGATACCTTAATTGCCTTAAAGATCCATACCAAAAGTAGAAGTCTGTACTAATAAAAACTAAAAATGAGTTACAAAATATGATGGTTCCATTTTACTTACCTGCCAGACACACAAAGAAAGGAAAACGCGATTCTCTAAGTGAAGCAATTAAACATATTTTAAGTTCTGTTTTACTTTCTAAATAGCCTCAAATCTCTCCAAAAACAGCACTATTTTGGAAAAATGGACTCAGACACAAAAATTTGAAATTTACTCTATATTTTTCCTCTAAAATGTTTTTGAGTCAGGGCTTCAAGAACTTCAATGTGAATTTGTCCACTAATTTGAAGGACTATAAATAATAAACATGTAAAAGAGAAAGTACAATACCTAAGAACAAATGTTAGTGACTTTGGATCACTTCAGTGGACTATCAGGCAGTTATTCTCACTTACTAGCAAGAATAATAGGGGTGCCTGGGTGGCTCAGTCAGTTAAGCCCCTGCCTTTGGCTCAGGTCATGATCCCAGGGTCCTGGGATGGAGTCCCGCATCTGGCTCCCTGCTCAGCAAGGAGCCTGCTTCTCCTTCTGCCTCTGCCTCTCCCCCTGCTCATTCTCTCTCTCTCTCTGTCTCTCAAATAAATAAAATCTTTTTAAAATGATAATAATAAATCAAAAGTTACCTGTAAAGAGAAATGAAACTTTTCTTCCTAGACAGAGACTTTTGAATTTTGTCTATCAGATTATAAAATTTTAATGCTATTATAGGGAAATTGGAAGACACTGAAAGGTTTCAAGAAGAAAATAAAAATTATGTGTAATTCTACCATTAAAGAATAACCACTATTAATAATTGCATATATTTCCTCAAATCGTATAGGTATGTGTGTGTGCACGTGTGTAATTATTCTACTGTCTACTTATTGCTCCATCAATTGGATCCAACAAAATTTGCTTACTTATTCTCCCGTGATTGGATACGCAAGTTATTAGCAATTTTTTACTCTTATAAATAATGTTACAATAAATATCTTTAAATATATGCACCTTGGTTGAAGTTTCAGCTATCTCCATAAAAGATATTCCAACGAGCATAAAAAATTAAGGCTTTTGATCAGTACTGTCCAATTTCTTTCTAGGAGTATTTTGCAAATTTGCAGTCCCACCCAATGTTCCCTGAGAGTGGTTGTCTCACATTAACAATTTTTCTAATCTGTGCTAACTCTATATTAAAAACAGTCCTCTTTAATTTGCATTTTCCACTATTAGAAACACTGAAATATTTTTAAAATCTCTATTAGTTTTTTTTCTTTTTACTCATTTGCAAAGGACCCCTTTAGCCCTTTGTCCATTTTTCTAGAATTTGACATAAGATCTATAACTTCCATATTTTGATTTATCGTTTCCCAAAACCAATAATGCCTCTGCACACAGTACTTAGCACGGGCTGATATTCTAACTACTCAAGTTTCAGTTGATTCACCATTTTGCATTATCAAGATACTCTGTATCATTAGAGTGAAATAAATGAATGAATCTCAGCTATCTAAATGGAAAGCAATTTACAAATACCAAGTATGATTGCTATTATGTAAACACATTAGAGATAGATATCAAAATAATCCTACAGCCAGCAAATTCCTTAAATTGGATAGGAAATGATTCAGAACTTCCTATTTTCAGGTCATAAAATATAAATTTATAGGACCAAAAATAATTGCGGTGTAAAGAGAGCAGGAACAGAATTGTGAGGCATTGTTTTCTTTTCTTCACTACTAAGAAAAAAAGAAGAAAAAGAATTACTACCTTTATCACAATGATGCTGGATTCCATCCTTACGGGGGAAGTAAGCTGCACTTGGCATTCTATCCCTGTCCCTGCAGCTTGCTCTATCCTGCCCTCTTGGACGAGCCATAAGGGAGCTATCAACAGAGAGAAACCGGCTCTTCACCCCTTCGGTAATACGCATATGCCCCAGCCAGCGTACTTACACACTGGCAACCACCTGCCAGGAAATCTCTCCACTAATGTTTCAGCACTCCTCCCGAGGCTGTGAAATTCTAACTTTAGATCGCCGTCGTTTTGACAAAGCACCAGGAAAATTCATCGCTAAATTAGCAGTGTGGGAGTGGTAGAAAAGACATAATTCTGAAGTTTGGGTAACTGTCACTAGCTTTGTGACTCTGATAAACTAAGTGACATAACCTCCCCGAGCTTGAGTTTCTTCACCTTCCCTATGGCATAACTGGGAAAATAAAATTAACAAAGGTGAGATACACGGAAAGTTGCCTGATTCTTGACTAGGAGACTTGCTTATCTTCTCATTCATTCCCAACTGTTTTTGCAAACTTTTAAAAGTAAGAGGTGCCACTAGGAGGCAGCATTTGCCCACAAAGAACTATTTCTCTCACACACCCACACATTTGTGTACAAGCATACATTGCATAGTCACACACTCACACACACGTTCATGTCGACCCATACGTCGCACACTCACACACACACTTGCACACATCCCAGGTGATTTTCTTTTCTTTTTCTATTTCTTGTATCTTTTCCATCTTTCACTTAGGGATTAAGGTGGGGAATGATCCTTGGAGTACATGAGAAATTTCACTGATGAGTATTTGTTATTGAGTTTGGGGCCTCAGAAATGAGACCCTATATATTGAAAGACTGATCAACACCTTAGAAATGAGAGAATTCATTTTTGATACTCTAAACCTCTGACAGATACATAGGACAGTGTGAGAGAAAAGCTAAAACATGGACACCTTTGCATGTAGAAACCTAACCAGCCATCATCCAAGAGAAGAAAGCTGGGCATTAGGCACAGCTGGGGACCTCCTCATCTTGAAAGAAGTCCTCCTTGGCCATATGTAGCTTATAGTGTTGGTTGGGTCTGCTGTTGCTAGTTAATTTCTACCACATAACATCGGAAGATGAATTCAGCGATGCTAAAATATACGATGATAACCGGCTCCTTAACCCTAGTTTCACTCTTTCTCCATCTGACCTTGTGGGAGGAGGAGGGAGGTACTTACTGCTCTGTCAGCTGTCAGGGGAGATCACTGCACACCTACTAGGGAGGGGATAGCTGAATTTTAATGCTGGGTAACCTGATGACCTAAGCTTTTAAGAAGAAAAACATTTGGGAAAGAGAATCTACCTATGTCGCTAAAAGGACCACATAATCATGAAATGGAAGGCTGAATTGGGCAGTTTCTACTGATGGGGCCCTCTAATCCAAATTGCCAAAGTAGCAGATTTTTCTTTCTATGAAAATATCATTAAATTAGAAGACTCAGGACTATGGCTTAAGCTTTAAAGTCTACTCTAATTTTTCAGGGACCCAAGCCTATCCAGCAGCCTGAAATGCCTCCGGTGGGGAAAAAAATGGTGCAAAATGCCATCCTCAACAAACCTACCATGTTATAGAAGCTTCTTTGTGGAGCAGGTTAAGGGGATAGGAGGTAGAGAGATATTGTAGATTGAACATAGGAGTTCTGGGCTCAGGAAACTTTGGTGGTGTGAACACCTGATGTTACCAAACAACAGACATGAAGGTACGGATATCAAGAGAGTGTGGTATTGGCAAAATAATAGACAAATAGATCAATGGAACAGAACAGGGAGTCCAGAAATAGACCACCATGAATACAGCCTACTGATCTTTGATAAAGAAGCAAAAATCATTCGAAGGATCCAAGATAGGCTTGTCAATAAATGGTGTTGAAACAACTGGACATCCACATGCAAAAAGATTCTTCTAGAACATGGACCTCACATCCATCACGAAAATTAACTTAAAACAGATCACAGACCTAAATGTAACATGAAAAACTCTAACACTCCCACTCCTAGAAGATAACGTAGGAGCAAATCTAGATGATGTTAGGTATGGCAACGCCTTTTTTACATACAATACCAAAGACACAATCCATGAGATAAACCATTGATAAGCTGCACTTCATTACATTCTGCTCTGCAAAAGACAGTCCAAAAGAATGAGAAGACAAGCCACAGACTGGGAGAAAATATTTGCAAACAACATATCTGATGCAAGATTGTTATCCAAAATATACAAAGAACTGCTAAAATTTAACGATAAGCAACCCAACTAAAACAAATGGGCCAATGGCCTTAACAGACACCTCACCAAAGCAGATACATGGATTGCAAATAAGCATTTGAAAAGATGCTCCACATCAAGGAAATGCAAATTAAAATAATGAGATACCATTACGCACCCATTAGAATGGCCAAAACCCAGAACACTGTCCACATCAAATGCTGACAAGGATGTGGAGCAACAGGACTTCTCGTTCATCCCTGGTGAGCGAGCAAAACGGTACAGACACTCTGGAAGGCAGTTTAGTGGTTTCTTATAAAACTAAACACAGTCTAGATGAAATAGGTAAAGGTGGTCAAAACTTACTTCCAGTAACACAATGCACACTTCTGTAAAATAAATTAAGTCCTGGGGAATGCAATGGACACAAGGTGACTATAGTTAATAATACTTTACTGTACCGTCTATTTGAAAGTTGCTAAGAGAGCAGATCTTTTTTTTTTTAAGATTTTTTATTTATTTGAGAGAGAGAGCATGAGAGGGGAGAAGGTCAGAGGGAGAAGCAGACTCCCCATGGAGCTGGGAGCCTGATGTGGGACTCGATCCCGGGACTCCAGGATCGTGACCTGAGCTGAAGGCAGTTGCTTAACCAACTGAGCCACCCAGGCGCCCAAGAGAGCAGATCTTAAAAGTTCTTATCACGAGAAAAAAAATCTGTGACTTTCTGGTGATGGATGTTAACTATACTTATCGTGTGATCATATATATATATATGTAATTTCAAGTCATTATGTTGAACACGAAATTAATATAATATCATATGTCAGTTACATCTGATAACAACAAACAAACATATTCTTACCATATGTTCCAGCAATCGTGCACCTTGGTAGTTACCCAAAGAAGCTGAAAACTTATATTCACAGAAAAATCTGCACACGGAAATTTATAGCAGCTTTACTCATAATCAGCAAAACCTGGAAACAACCAGGATGTCCTGCAGAGTGCAGAGGATTTTTTTTTTTTT
>RCUC01124470.1:0-10002 GCA_003697995.1 Taxidea taxus jeffersonii | reverse complement strand
CGTCTCACCACCCCCCGGCGAGCCGTCTCCGCTGTCCTGTCCTCTGTCCTGCTCCAGCCCCTAGGACCCAAAGGCCAGCCTTGTCCCCCGTCCTGCTCTCTGACAGCAGCCCTGTCACCGTGCTCCCTGCTCCGCTTGTGGCCTCGCAGTCTCCAAGGGTTGCAGCTGGAGAAGCAGAGGCTGTACAGGCTGAGACACGGACAGGAAGAGCCAGAGGGCATCACTGTCCACAGCCCGAGGCAGGAGGCATTTCACTGAGGAACTTTTCTTGCCAATGTTTGTGAGGCATTCACATGGCAGGACACTCGTCCCACGGGTGCCCATCCTCTTCACTGGCTCTGGGCCACTGATGGAATTGCGGCTCCATGTCCGGCGCTCTGCGGGGTTGGAGGCAGAGACCTTCTAAACAAAAAGTATTGTCAAATACGAAATATACTCTCTAGCCCTTAGGTACTATATCTAGTTGGGGCTAGAAGACAAGAACCAGGAGGCAGCAACAAGCAGGGAATTTGGGGGAGTTTCCCTCCTAGCCCCACAGTTGAAACATCTGTGGTGGAGGGGGGCTTGGTGGGGGGGCATTAGGCAGCAGGGGACAGACCCAGACTGTGGGTCTTCAGGCAGTCCTGAGGCACCTTCAGGCTTCACTAGGGAAGGCAGGTGTGCTCTGAGGATACCCATGAGCTGGGAGGTGGGATCTATGCCAGGATCCAGTGCTCCCAGCCCCCACTCTGGCCAGCGTATTCTGTCTTCAAGCATCTCTGCTTCTCTGCACATCTGCCTGTGTTCCTCTTGTTACCAGCTGACCAATCCCCTCCGCACCGTCTGGAGGGAGCTGATTTGATCAGCTTAGCTAGATCCCCTTGCCCATGGTGGTCGGGTCACCTTGGGGTCCCCAGCAAGCCCACTGATGGACCAGCCTCCTTTGATCAGATGCCCACCCCTGGTCCAGTTAGGAGCTGCTTCCCCACAGAGAACACACGGTACCCAGTCCTGCTTCCCTGAGCAGAAGCTCTGGGCTGGGCAGCTCCAGCCAGAAGAGGGCACCAGGTGTGGCAGACACCATGACTGGCCTGTCCGAGGTACTGAGAAAAGTGGTGAGCTTCTCACTGTGCTTTCAGTTCTTGGTTGGCAGAGGGCCCCCTCTTCTGGACTTTCTCCCCCAGAAATCCCCACGTCTTCAGGAACATCTGCTGGAGTGGTGTGGAGGCGGTGAGCCTGTTTCTTCGCACCACAATGTCCCCTGTGCCTGGGGA
This sequence comes from Taxidea taxus jeffersonii, assembly GCA_003697995.1. Lineage (NCBI taxonomy): Eukaryota > Metazoa > Chordata > Mammalia > Carnivora > Mustelidae > Taxidea > Taxidea taxus. The sequence continues at coordinate 8,749 of RCUC01124470.1, read as the reverse complement.
CAGTGATATGGCTCTGTGCAAGGCTGAGGGCATTCCTGACCTCAGGGAGCAAGGGGTCCCCTAAAACTAGCTAAGGTGGGCTTGCACCCTGAGTGCCCAGGGCCTCACTTCTAGATGCCTCATCAGAGCAGAATGGTATGGGGTATGCCAGAGTGTGACAGGAAGGGCAGTAAGATTTCGCAGCCGCTGGTCCAAGGAGTGGTACCCTGGGTGGCTATCAGGCGCCCAGTCCTCCACATCTGGTTCAGCTACTGGGTGAGGGAGCAGGAGGCAGTTAGCTGGTCTCTCTGTGCCTCCGGTAGTTGTCACCACTCTTCCCTGCTTCACAGGGCTGGCACGAGAAGCAAGGGCTCTGGATCCCTTAGCTGAGGGGTGTGTTACAAGTATCATTATAAGGATCGTAGATTGGGTATGGTTCGGCCTCGGGATGGGCTAGATAGTGGTTCTCAGTCTTCAGCCTGGGTGGACCTGGGGAATGGCTTTTCTAGCATGCTCCTTGATGATGTTGATGCCGCCAGTCCCTGGGGGAGTCAGAATGAGAACAAGCAGGGATGGAGGTGGGAGGAGAGTATCTCTCCCCACCATAGAGTTTGGAGATCAGCAAGAAGGGGCCAGACTGTTAGGATGAGCACCCAGAGGGGGCTGATGACAAGCTGAGAGCTGAGGAAATGAGGTAAGCCTCAGGAATGGCTTCATCAGGCAGCATTTGGCTCACCCCTAGAGATTGGAGGAGTTCTGCTGAGTAAGTGGCACTGAGGAAGGGGTACACAGGGGCTGCAGACTTAAGTGAGGGGACAGTGGCTGTGGGGTAGGGGACGGGGGACACAACTCCTCTAATAAACAGGGTACCAGCTGCTACAAGGGCCCCGCTGAGGTGGGAAAGCAGGAGTCTGTGGGTGACCAACCAGGCCAGTGTTTTGACTGCCCTGCAGTGCTCAGCAACAGAGAAAACTAACAGCCACACAGGGGGATGGTGGGGTGACAGGTGGGTACAGGCATGACAGACTGTGGATTAGTTGGTGGACACAGTGGAAGGTCCAGGCTTTGGGACCAGGGAGAATAGAAAGAAGAGGGTCCACTACAAGATCACTGGGCTGTTCATCTTCTTTTTTATTAAAAAAATGTGGGGGCACCACCCGGTGGTTGGTTAAGCATCTGCCTTCGGTTCAGGTGATGACCTCAGGGTCCTGGGATCGAGCCCTGTATCGGGCTCCCTGCCCAGCAGAGAGCCTGCTTCTCCCTTTGTCTCTGTCCCCCTGCTTGTGCTGTCCCTCTCTCTCTGTCAAATAAATAAATAAAATCTTAAGAAAGAAAGAAAAAGGAAGGAAGGAAGAAAGGAAGAAAGAAAAGAAAAGGTGGGTGGGAGAGGAAAATCCCTCAAAAGGCCTAGACTTACTGCTTTTTAGTGCATATGAATAGCCAAAATTGAAGCATTTTCTCTGAGCTCCACAGATGTTACTGGGTGGTCAGGAAGACCTAAGTTATAAGAGGATGGGTGTGGGGGTCTGTGGGCCCCCCAAATCCCTCAGCCTCAGTCCCTGGCCACACAGCTAAGAAGTGAAGGAAGAGGGAGAAGGAATCCAAATCCAGTGCTCACTCCCAGGCGGTGCCTCTTCTAACACCTGCTTATATTCTAATACCTGCTTACATTCTCACACCAAGCCCCCTGGTGCTGGGAGCTCCTTCCTGGCTGCGCCTTGCTCCAGGACCTGCAGAGAAGTCCGCATAGTTAAGTCCTCTATGCCTAGTTACTACACAGCTCTCATTCCCCCTGAGAAGCAATGCTGGAGGTAGCATGGGCTCTGCCAGCAAACAGGTCCATGTTCCAATCTCTGCCACTTGCTGTGCTGACCTTGGGTTAGTTATCTCACCTCTCTGGGCCTTTGTCTCCTTTCCACTAATCTCTGTAAGGTCAAGGATCCTGTGTCCTTCTGCCACTCTGTCTGCACCTAGTACTGTGCAGGGCACTGAGTAAGTTCTCATAGAAGTGTATGGAATAAAGGAAGGTAGAACCTTCTGTTTCCCTCCCTGCTACTTGTGACCACTTTGCACAAGGCACTGTCCTTGACCAGGCTTGAGGGACTAGTATGAGGATGAGCTAGGTTGACTAGAAGATGAACCAAATTGCTGGTTCTCCTGGGAAGCCAGCACTGTCCCACGAAAGAATAAGAATTTCCTGATTCCCTTCTATGCCAGTGATGGTGAGGAGCAAATTCTCAGCAGCTGGCTGTCTGAGGAGGGGGTGAGCATGCCGCTGCCCCCACCAAGGCCCGGCACCCCCACCCTCGCTTTCTCTGCACACCCGGAAGAATGGCTGCCAGACATTACCCATTTGGAAAAGTACAGCTCAAGAGCTATGAATCAGCTTGGGCAGGCGAGAAATGATTCACGTCTGACCAACTTGATCTAGTTTGGGTTGTCCGTTCGGAATCTTTTTCTCCCCTCCGGTTAGATGATGAAGGTCTTGATGGGGAGAAGGAAGAGTCTGAATTGAATCTATCTGTATTTGTGGAAGCGTGGGGACAGGCCGGAGAAGGGGAGAAGTGTTCCCATTGGTAAAGAGCTAATGCTGAGTGGCATAGTGGTGGTGTTGGGGACTCTGGTACCTGAGGGTCTCTGGGGCTGTGCCGGGCAGCCTGATGACGACCGTCCATCTGGAACTCTGCCTTGACTGTGTTCTCCACCTGAAAACTGGTTAATGATGCCCATTCCTGACCTGTCTCTGGGGAGTACACGAAGACTTAAGCTTAATTAACTTACTCGATAGTGCTTTTGCATCACTGGGCACCGTGCCCGGGCACAGTTGGGGCTGGGAAGAGGCGTGGTGATAAAAATGTCTCCCCTCATCTCTGTCATCACTCAGAGTCAAGCCTGTTTGCTGCGGGTGCTGCTGGCTCCTTCTGCACGTTTCCCCAAATACGTTTCTGCCTTGGGCTCCTTTGCCAAATGCCTAAAGTTTCCTGGGTCTTGTGGCAGCTGAGCTCCTCGAGCCCTTGGGCACGTGAGCCTGAGAAGCCTGTCTGTCCTCTCCTCCCTCCCCCAGGAGTGTGATTCGTCACTGCCTCATCCTCCAGTCGCTAGTCGTCATTTACAAGCACCCACGATGGACCGGGACTGTACTAGGTTATAGTTGTAACTGCAGGCAACTGAGTATCTCCCAGATGCTGGGCCCTGTACCTCGTCTGGTCTTCTCATCCACCCTCTGAAATGATTGGTGATGTCCCCATTTTATGGATGAGGAAATGGAGGCCCAGAAAAACAAGGTGCCCAAAGTCATAGCAATAACCAAAGTGGCCAGAGTCAGGATTCGAGCTCAGGCCTGGCTTCAAAGCCTGTGCTCCTTCTAAATAAAGGAGTACACAGCAGTGCCTCCTCCAGTAAACGGGAGCTAGTCAACAGCAGAGCCACTGTGCCCTCTTGGTGGGTCTCTGCTAGGGACCATCTTTGGGGTCCATGTCCCTTCCCCTCATTCATGATGCTGCTCATCCCCTCCTGGTTATTAATAAGGCAAAGAAAGAAAGAAAAAAAAACAAAACGAGGCTAACTAGGTAGGTTGCTACTCCTAGGGGTTGGAGTTCCTGTACGGATAAATAAACACCTGTAGTTCTCTCCAGCAGTGTAAAGAGGAAGACGTCACACTGAGGAGAGGGAGACACATTTGGGGGATGAGTGAGGCAGTGATGGAGTGGATTCCCTGTACTCACTCTGCCCTCCTCCTGCACCCCCTGTCCCCACCCCTGTCCTTTACTGCTGGCAAGTCTCAGGTCAAGGAAAAAGGGAAGCCCCTTTCAAAGCCCCAGATACTTCCTTAGGGTCAGTCTTTGGCTCAAGAAGGCCTTTACCTCATGCCATTTTTGTGCCATATTAAGTCATAGACAGTCCCTTCCAGTGCGAGTGCCCTGGGCCTCTTCCTAACTTCTTGGTCTCTTCCTTTCCCCAGGCGTGGATTTTAAGATGAAGACCATAGAGGTAGATGGCATCAAAGTGCGGATACAGATTTGGTGAGTTGGGGAGGAGGAGAGACATGGGGCTGCCCCCTGCCTTGGCCTCCACTGCCAGGTGTGAAAATCCTGAGGCTTCATCTGGGATAACTGGTCACCTCTTCTATGGAGAGAAGCATATATCTCAAAGCCCACCTCCTGCTCCTACGAGTCTTAATCTCTTTTCCTTAGGAAACTTTCAGGGATTGACCACAAGTCCCCAAAAGCCAGGAACTAGAAGGAACTGGCAAACTAACGAATGTGGGTTTGTTTTAGGATGAGGCTTTGCCCATGGGCCCAGCCGCAGTGCACAGGAGGGAGGGTTACACCCCACCTTTGGATGGACCCTGGGGAGAGATTCTCCAGGACGGCTTGGTGCAGTTCCCACCAGGCGCCACAGGGGGCCGCTGTGGCTCTCTGGCCTGAGGTTTCTGGAAGCGCAGCCTTTGGAGCCGTTTCCAGTTTGGGGAATGCTATGGGCCTTGCCTTCAGAGGCCCCACAGGGACGGGAGGTGGGGCAGTCCAACCTGTTTGAACACAATGGCCCAGTTCTGCAGAGAGGTGTCCAAGGCCCAGTTTCATTTGAGACTCCCGGCACTGATAGAGTTGATGAGGCCCCTGTAAGCCCTAGTCAGCCCCAGATAACCAGGCCTCTCTCCTGCAGGGTCGGGGATGTTCAGACCCCTTTGGGGAATCAAAGCTCCTGATTTTTCACCCAGTAGCTCCCCAGTTTTTCCTGTAAGGGCACAGGGTCTCCCTCTGGCCTCATGCTCCCTGCTCTCCTGATGGCCTGGCTTTCCATTGCAGGGACACAGCAGGGCAGGAAAGATACCAGACCATCACGAAGCAGTACTATCGGCGGGCCCAGGTGAGCTGCCATTCTCAGGGTTTGGAGGTGAGACGCTGCCATCCACACTCCCAGTTCTGAGCGCTGGAGATCTGTATGCCACCGACTCCCAGAACAGGGCCCTCAGGCTGCCTGCTGGGGAGGGCCGTCATGCGTTCATCCGTTATTCTCTGAGCACACACCACAGGCAAGCCCCCCACCTCATCCCCACCCACCACCCTTCACCCTGCGCCAAAGACCCCAGTCAGAAGTTTTGGTACCTTCCTACCTCAGAGAGTTCTGTGATAGGCCTAGGGCACAATAGCTTTGGGGGGATGAGAGAGAAGAAGTTTCTGGGTGCTGAGGGAGCCTCATTCTGCTAAGCAGGGAGAAGGGAGAATGGGACCCAGCCTTTAAGGTACCACACCTGCTTCTGGACCCACAACTGTGCACTGTCTCTGTGTGCATCAATCCCCCCCACCCCATCTCTCTCTCCTTCTCTCTCTTTCAGGGAATATTTTTAGTCTACGACATTAGCAGCGAGCGCTCTTACCAGCACATTATGAAGTGGGTCAGTGATGTGGATGAGGTAAGAGATGCTGCCTCCCCGTTGGGGGTGGGGGAGGGTGCCTCAGAGGGAAAGGCAAAGTGAGGGCCAGCTGGGAAGGGCTGAAGCTCTCAGAGTTGGTGAGCAAACACTCCCAGGAGACCTTGCCTTTCCCAGCCCTGGATGGAGACCTCTGGGTGAGTAAGACATGGGGAAGAAGCCCAAGCTGCCACACCATCCATGATCTGTACCCAGCCAGGCTGCCATGGCAGCTTCTTCCTTGGAGATGAGTTAGGTCAGAGCCTACCCTGTGACTGTCTTCCTTCCTGAACTCTCAAGAGCGGGAGGAATCGTGAGACTGGGATTCTAGTCCTGGTTCTGGAGCCTTGGGCAAGCGATGTGAACTTCCTGAGTCCCCAGTTTTCCATCTGGGGACTGGACTTCAGTGCAACGCCCTTGCCAGTTCAGACCCCAGCTGTCTAACCCCAGGAAGTACCAGTTGTAGCTGGAGTGTCTCCCCCCAAGAAGCTGTCCCTGTGACAGCCCTCTAGCCCCCTGGGATCAGCCTCGCACCTGCATCCAGTAGACCTGCTCTGTCCCTAGGGCTCTGGAGCTTGGGGCTGGTGTGGAGGCCAGGAGATGGTGTGGTGGGGAGCTGGGGAGGAAACGCAGTATTCACTGGCAGTTCTGTCTGTCCTCTGTACCCAGTATGCACCAGAAGGTGTCCAGAAGATCCTTATAGGGAATAAGGCTGATGAAGAGCAGAAGCGGCAGGTGGGAAGGGAGCAAGGGCAGCAGGTAAGTGCCACAAGCTGGCCAAGCCCATCCCTTGGGTCTTCTGCTGCCTGGGCCAGCCCTGAGAGCTAGGGCCCAGGATTCTGTCCTCATCCTCAGGCACCCTGCACCTCCCACAGTTCCCTGAAGCTCTGGGCAAGTTGCCATCCTTGAGAATTTGCTTTCTGTCTGTTGGGACAGTGAGTTGGGACCCATCCTGGAACAAAGAGCTCTCAGGCAGCCCCTCGCCCGGCTCTAAGGGCCCCATAGCAGAATTACCCTCTGCTAAAGAGGTCATCCCAGTGGTCATGGTGAGGAAGGGCTCCAAGTCACTGACTTCCCAGCAGCATCCAGCCATGGTGACTGTCTACAGGGATCCCATCCCTATCTTTATACTGGAAAAGGGTAGGGAGGAAAATAAGGGAACGAAGTCCCCATGGTTGGAGAAGCCATGGGGCAGTGAAGACAGGAAGGTGGTGCCGAGGGACATCACCCTCCCAGAGGACAGAAGGATGGGTGCCATGGAGACGAGAGCCATCCACCCACTATGAGGGCTTCCAGAGCTTTTTTCTCCCTCTTTCTGTCCATAGCACTTGAAATAAAATAGATTTTTGGCATACAAAAATAATACAGGGTCATTGAAAAATCTGAAAGTAGACGCAAACCCTACCAGAATAAACCCTCCTAGAATAGTATTTATCGAGCACTGTATGGATGGCTGATGCTAAGCGAGTGCTTTGAGACGTAGGACCTGTTTTAGTCATTCCCTGACCTTGGTTGAGAGATGCCCTCGTTCCCCTTTAACAGATGGCAGGTCCATAACTTGTCCAAGGTCATGTGGCTGCTGAGTGGGGCATTGGCGTTTATGTTTGGGTCTGTTTGACCCCAAAGCTGCGTTTTTCATTAATTCCACACCCTGCACAAAACTGGGGGGGACCTTCGTCTCCTAATGTGTGACATGTGCATGCCATAGGCAGGGGTATGTCCGCGGGGTAGGGGCTAGGAGTGCGGCTTTGTGGAGCATCTTCTCCATTCTTGGCTGGCCCAATGTCTGGAAAGGGGCTTCTGAGACATGACCTGCTGTGAGAAGTTGTCACAGCTCAGCATGGGCTGTGAGGGCCATGGCAGAAGTACAGGCCACTGCTGTGGGCACCTCCCTTCCCTTACTGACTCCCTTTCAGGAATGTTCTTTTCTTGCAGCTGGCCAAGGAGTATGGCATGGACTTCTATGAAACAAGTGCCTGCACCAACCTCAACATTAAAGAGGTGAGCGTCCTGAACCCTACTGCCCTGCCTCTGTGGCCCATTGCTGGGGATGGGAGCAGGGAGGAGGGGAGGCGGCGGCCCAGGGTGGGGGAGTGAGCCCGGTTCACATGATGAGGCCCCGTCCTGGGGCAGGTACAGGGCTGCAGAGAGAAGAGGTGGTGGCAGCGCCCGCTCACCTGCCACCGGTGGTTTCGCAGTCTTTCACGCGGCTGACGGAGCTGGTGCTGCAGGCCCACAGGAAGGAGCTGGATGGTCTCCGGATGCGTGCCAGCCATGAGTTGGCACTGGCCGAGCTGGAGGAGGACGAGGGCAAACCTGAGGGCCCAGCGAACTCTTCGAAAACCTGCTGGTGCTGAGGGTCCTGCGTGGAGCACCCAGCGACCCCCCCTCCCCACAGGAGGCCTGTGGCAGACAGGGAGTCTGGGCTTTGCCCTGCTTCTCCTCTCACTCAGGTGACCCTGTGGAATACCAGTAGCTGCTACTCCCCTGCCTGGCCCCGAGAGCAGCCCTGCTGTCATCTTGGAGCAGCCTCTGCCCCCTGCCCTCCAGCCTGGAGGGGCTCCCTTCTGCCGGGCTCCCCACCACAGGCCTGCCACAAGCCCCGGTATGCTCCGGGTGCTGTCTTGCCGCCCCAGGCTCCCCAGACAGTGGCCCCGTCTGCAGTGAAGCCACTCTAAGGCTCCTTCTTTCTCAGTGCATCTTGTCTCCTCTCTGCTTTTCCTCTCTTCCTCCTACTTCTCTTTCTTGTCCCCTTCCCCCCTCCAGTGTGTTCTGTATCAAAGCCCCTCGCACCTCTTTCCCTCTCTGTCCTGCTCTGTGGCTGCCAGTGCAGCTTTTTTCTTTCCATTCTTCCTAACCCTGTCCAAGGGAATGGGCTCAGGCTCATGGGGATGTTCCATACTCTTCTTCTGGGAGAACACCCCACCCTGCTTTGTGAAGGGGCCAAAGCCTATGGGGTGCTTCTTCCCATCTTCCCCTCCCCGCTGTCCCTTCCTGTGGCATGGGCCTGCCCCATCCATGATCTGGGAAAGCGGAACATCAAAGTAGGAAGGAAACACCAAACCGGTGGTCCTCAAAACTGGGGCTGTCCTACCTTTTCCTACCTGCCTCTCCCCCCTCCCCCCCAGCTTTGGCCTTGCTTGGCTGCCTGCCCACCTGCCTTTTGGGGAAAGTGAGCTCAGAAGCAGGTGCTTCAGAGAAGAAAAAAAAATGTTGAGGGGAGGCAGGGACAAAAGGTCACCTCCATTCTCTACCTCCCATGCAGTGTGTACACAATTTCTCCCCACCTGGGCTCCTGAATTTAAAGATCTGTACCAAGGCCTCAGGGCATTGCAGGGGCGAGGAAAGCCTGCCAGT